>JAPMLY010001015.1:0-63462 GCA_026401115.1 Tetraselmis chui
TATATTCTATCTAACTACTATATTTTGTCTGACTTTTGTCTGTCCCAATTTCACAAAATTATCCAGGACCATTTCACCCCCCAAAATGGTCCTGAGATTTTTTCTGTCCAAATCGTCCAAATCGTCCATTTCTATACCCTATTTCGACGTCAAACCCTAACTTTATTCAAAACCCTAATTCGAATTTCAAACCCTAATTCGAATTTCAAACCCTAACTTTATTCCAAACCCTAATTTCCGAATCTTTAAAGACCCAATTCACTGGTCGAGCTTTGGTGACCGTTTTTGGTGACCGGAGGATGCCTCGAAGCCCCCCCGGCGCGCCGCCGCGCCCGCGAATATTCCTTATGCATGGCTAGTCCGTAGGGTTTGTCGCGTTAAAAATCGCCGTTGCCTCTTCCCTGGTCAACGGGCGGTCGTCGATTGTTACTTTTGTCGCATATCCGTTCCACCAGAAAGGACTGCTATGTGGCTGTGTTCCCCATCCGTTGTTCACACCTATGAACATCCTATTGGACTCCATTGACGAGATGTTCCACACACCCAAAGATCTGGTTACAAGAGCCGACCCGTTTGTACTTGCGTGCATCGTCCAGTGGTGATCGTCCACCGATATGGCGAAGAAATGCCACGTGTTTTTAGCGAGGTTTGTTTCTGGTTCGTTTAAGACCCAGCTATATAGCCGGTTGTTTGAAAGGTACAATATCCCCAAATTCTCTTTCCTTAGCACTAGAAATCGTCTTTCATCGGAGCTGTCGACTAGCGGCTTGATCCAGAACGTCATCGACCATGTTCCGGACCGTACGTACTCGCCGTAGTTCACCCCCGATTGACTGATATCGACGAATCTCACGTAGGAACTTGACCCGTTGAATTTGATCGTATCGCCCTCGGCGACTATGTTGTTTCCGTGCTCCACCAATTTCGTGTCGAGGTAATGGCGGAAATGCACGTGTCCGATCGGCTGCGGCCCCGCCGTGTTGCCGCGGGCATCAATGAGCTCCACCCAAAAGTAGTTGGTCCCGGGGTCCAGCCCGCTCACCGTGGCGACGCCATCCAAGTACCTTTTGACGCCGGTGGCGTGATTTTTCGTCGACGAGTTTAGCACCGCCGCGGTGACGTCGGTATACTCCGCCGGAACTTCGTCGACGGTGTTTCGGTAAAGCCGTACCTCGGTGACGCCACTCATTTTGGGGTAGAGTAAGATTTTTCGATGCGCCCGGGAATATTCGGAGCGTTCTCCTCTAGCCGGCTCATCACATTACTCGTGTGACGGATGAAATCCCCCTCAGACATGTATTCGGCATTATTCAGGAGCCGGAGCGTACATTCCGTGTTGATATCACGAACGACCTCGCCGAACCGTGACGAATAGTCGTTGTGGCGCTCAGCCTTGTTCGGCCATTCGAGCCCCCGATTCACCGCCGCCACGGACCCGCTGAGAAGTGAAAGACAACCGCTAACGATCGCGGGTACCCCGGTTGTAGCCGAAGGCTGCCCGATTCCGTACGTAAGGTTCAAGCAACCCACGCCGAGACTCAGTGCGACCGTGGTGAACAACGCCATGTCCGCACGTGCCTTAAAGAAAGAATACGAATCCCCATGCAACCGCCTTAGTTTTTTCGCGTGTGCGCGCCACTTCTCAAGCAAGGGATTTTCGATCTGAACGGCGGCCTCGCTTTCACTCATTTTGTTTTGACCTGAGAAAAAGGGTGCCGGGTCTAATGTCAAGTCCTCCCACATCAATCAAGGTAAGCATCCGCGGCTCCTCTACCGTGTTCCCGATAGAATTTTTTCGGATGCAAGTCGTGAACCCCATGAGGTAGTTCCACGGCGGGAGGTAGGTGGTTACGTCCGGTCGGTTAGTATCCGACAGCCGCAGGTTTGTTTGGACAAGTGACATGGTGTGTTACTACGTGTCGAAGAAAGAAAGCGTGATGGTGACACTGAAGGCGTCGGCGGGGGTGACCTCTATAGAGCTCTCCACCATTTCCGGGGCTGAATCGTCCTCATCAACATCGAAGATGCCGCTGGTGTCTGATTGCGGTTCGAAGATTTCCACAAAGCCCTCGTGCAGCCCCGGGGGCAAAACACTCCCAGGGAACTTCGCCGTTCCGAGCGTATGGCGGAAGGTCATTCTTCTTCGTCTGGTATTTGGTAGAAGGTAAGACAAATTACGTACGCCGTGGACTCGCCACTGCCAAGCTCAGTAAATTGCGTCGCAGTCCGCAGTTGAAGGTCTATCTCACCCACGTTATCTAGCGGCCGCCGGATCGGAATCCCCACAGTGTCCTCGTTCACACCTTTAAGGCTGAGCTTCTGCCCCACGTAGCTCAACGCGTCTTGCGCGCGTGATCCCGGCAGAAATCCAAGGACGCTTAGGCCTTGGTACGGGTCGTCGACGAAGGTCCTGCTCGTGATTGCGAGCCCGTACGCTTGCGCGCCGTAGAGATGGATCAACGAGCAATGCGAGACCGCGACCTGCCACCTTGTGCCGTCGTTTCGGTCCATACGGAAAGAGCGGAAGTCGACGGGAACCCTTTCGTTTGGTCCGCGGACATTCATCCACACGTGAAAGAAGGGTGGATAAAGGCTACGCTCGGGCTCTTCCACCCAGAAGACGAGGCTGAAGGTGTAGTCGTTTACGAAAGTAGGAGTCCACGGGAGCACACTGGTTCTAAGCTTCGTCGGGCCCTGAAGGAGGTAGAAAGACATGTCACCGCGTACTAGCCGCGAGCCGTCGCATATCCCAGCGCACGTGTTGCTCTGCACGTACGACGAATCCGCCATCTCGCCAAATACGTTGCCACCGCGCCAAGACTGGAAAAGAGCTAGGATTGAGTCGTTGTTTGCGGGATCCCAGCTCTTGTAGGAATTTGATTGTCGGATCGACGGTGAGCACAGCATGATCGAAAGGGGGTCGGGCTGTACACCAGTGAATCCTGTAATTGGTGTGCACCACTCGAGCGCGAAACGAACATGGGGTTTACCTTGGAACTTGCTACCGTTCTGAAAGGCTGGCGTGCGAACGCAGAATGCGTGTTTCTCGCCGCTCACGCGCTCTTGGGTGCTAACTACGATCCTGCGCGCGACCATTTGTTGTAATCAGTAGAAAACATTTACAAGCCCATCCGCTCCGACCACGATAAAGCCATCGTAGTGGGAAAACACGTCGACCGTTACGCTTGCGTCAAGTGCGGAATCGAAGTTCACTGTGAGATGCGACACCGACGTTGAAACATCAATACCATTCTGCGAGAACATGGACTTGTGGCTCTGGGACTCAAGGTCGGTGGCGATAAGATATTTCCCCTCGTCGAGGCCCCAGGTTCCATCCGTCACAATGCCCATATGCTCGAGGGACCCGTATGCGTGGAACGCCTTCTGTGTTTCAGCCCAAGCCTCAGCGTCAGAATCGACGGGCTTTGATGGGGTTAATACGCCGTTGATGGTGTACTGATAACGGCCCGTGTTTCCAACAACATTCTTGCGCTCAGAGACATATTTGATGCTGCTATAGTCGGTTGCGTCCTTCCGGAACAGTGCTATCAGCGTTTTCAACGACTTATACGGTGAAGAAAATGCCATCGACATCGAGCTGCTTCCATTTGGGGCGATCCACCGGTGCTGAGAGAAAGTTGAATACGGAATGACGATCCCACCGCTATTGGCCTCAACCAAGGCACGATCGACGGTGGGATCCAGGTGGATCATCTCGGCGACATACTCCACGTCTTTGAGCATCCATGGCCTATTCCCCTCCTGCACCTTATCCAAATCCCCCAAGGTGAGCTCGAGGGTCAGATGTGTGCGGGCCATTGCGCCGACCGGAAGATATTTCTGCTGGTTCGTACCTATGATAGCACTCATCAGGGGAATACAGAAGATCCTGCTATCTGTAGCATCTACTTCCCTACTAAAACCCTCCGAGATCGTTCCGGTAGTCTCCATCTGGATTTTGTCCCCGGTGACGTCGAATAAGGCGTGGACAAGGGCGTTGTACTCTTCAATATTCTCTAGCACACCGCCGCCGGCACCCCCAGAAGCGGACACCTTCAAGGACCTGATGATTGCGTGCGCGGAGTAATCGAACTTGAATGATGCCATTTCGCTTGCTGCATCCAAGTTTTGAAGCTTAAATTTCAGGTAGCTCTGTCGCGAATTCAAGTACTCCCCGCGATTCCCCGTGGGAAGCACAAATCTGATAGTGTTTCCCGGTAGGAAGCCTGAAGAGCCATTCTCTGGGTATATATGGACCCGAGACTTCGTGGCAGGCGCCGCCACGGGCTTGTTACCGTACACGAACGAATCACTGAGCGAGCTTCGCACTTCGGCCATGGTGTTCTTTTATAGTATCGTTACAGAAAATATTTTCGTTAGCCTCTTTCAAGTTTTGATCCTGGTCCTCTCATCTGGCCGTACGCGGATCTGACAGCCGCAGCATGACCCTTAATACTATTAAGATCTGGCGCTTTTCCATCAAGAACCCCCTCCACGCCGCCAGCAATCCCGCCGATCCCGCGGGCAATGGCGCCGGCCGACGCGATGCCAGCACCGAGCACGGGGTTGAAGGCGGCAACAGGCGCAGCTGCGGAGAGCATCCATCCGCCGAGCTTGTTTCCAGCCACCCGAACCCCGTGGGCGACCTTCTGGCCGATGTTTCTAAGACTGTGGAGCTTTTGACCGATGTATCGCCCGAGTCCCATGGTTGTGCGTGTTTGCTATAAGACCAGATTTTTGTTTCACATGGGTGCTTTACCCTTTTCCCGCCTCTCGGCTAGCTTTTGTTTAATAAATGAAGCCTTCTCCTCCCCACCTTTTTTCTTCATCCCCGGCTTTAATTTCACCCCCAATCTCTCTGCTACTTCATCCATTACCCCCGGTCGAAAGAGAAAAGGGTTGTCTAGAATCCAGTCATCGTGGGGGGGTCGGTTTAGTTTGGTTTGGCTCGGAGAGAGGTCTTCGAAAGATCTAACAAGCTGTTTGACACCCGATGTTGACGGCCGTTCGGAGTCCGGGGTAAATGACCTCGGGTTCGCCGCTTCCATCATTGGTTTTTCCGGCACAGGCACGGCCTGGGGCATCTGCCTCACGGATTGGGCGATGGGTGACGCGGCGTGTTTGAAGTGATCATGCGGTCGCATGATTGAACTCACCGCTGGCTGCTGTAAAATCGTCGGTGCCGGGGTGTTGTTCCCCATTGTCCAACCACGCGTAAAGGGTAAGGGCTCTGGTTGATTGCCCGGCGTGGATTCACCAGTTGTTACTGTTTGCACCACGTTTACCCGCACATTTTGATTACGCATAACACGGGTTATGGGTTTCGGTTTTTTAGCGGCCGCTCGTGTGCGTGCCGGTTTCTTCGTTTTCTTTTCCCGAGTAATCTTGGTCTTCCGCCGCGGCATTGCTGTCATGTATACCTATACGATCGAAATTCTTATACAGCTCCCCCGTCCCCGTGTCGGCATACATGAAGGCAAATGGCCGGTCGAAGACAAACCTCATGACCTCGTCCGCTTCATCCCGCGGAAGCGTGATCAGCTCCTCGAATATCGCTGTGGTTTCCTTCTTGTTCCGGGGCTTGTACATCAAAAAGTGGCTGAGCGTCTTGCGTATGCCAAGCGGCATCGAGTTGTAAGACTGAACAAGGATGATGATGGACAGTCGGTAATGGCGGCGATTGAATATCAGCTCGCGCAGAATGTGCTGAATCTCATTATCTTTCAAGGAAGCGGTCACGTCATCGAGGACCAACAAGGTATTCTTCTCTTTCTCCGCCGATTGCTTCACCGCCTCGCGGATCCCGTCAAGCGTGCCCCAATCCAAATCGTCGTACATTCTATCGTGGTTCTTGAAAATGTTACGCTTCAAACTCAACACGCTGTGTGGTGGCATAACGACGTGGACGTGGTGAAAGGCCTTGCGGTAAGCTTGCTTGGAGGATAGTAGGTTCACGAGCATCGACGTTTTACCCGTGCCCGCGGAACCGATAATTGCCATAAAAAATGGTCTGTCGGGCAGCGGCGACACGATTTGTTCGTGTATCTTTTTGTCACACAAGAACGCCGGGGGTTTCACTGTGAATGCTGACCTTTTTTCGATGGTGAACCGCATTTTACGTTCTTCCTTTTATAGTATCTTCGGATTTCTTTTGGAGCCACCCCCCAGGTTACTGCCTCCAACACTTGGTATTGCTCGTCGGTGAACCCGAACCCGTCGTAGTTTTCCTTCCACCATGCCGCCGTCCCGTAGTTTGAACTCCGAGCAAGCAAATGGGGATCTATCGGTGCAGCCGTACATGCGCCCACGGATGAGACCGCTTCACCACGATCAACCTCATCACCGATGGTATCGAGTAGAGAAGAAGTAGACGAAGTAGACGCCATTTATTTGGTTCTATTTATTTTCTATTGTCTAGTTTAGAAAAGAAATGGCATGGGACGGAGCGATCTCGAGCGCGGCGACGGCAGTGACGGAGACGGTGAACAAGACACCGTTCCTGAGGTACTTGGCGATACTGGGGGGAGCGATGTGGCTAGTGGAGAGATTTCGGCCGGCGAAAAAGAACCAACCAGCCTTGACCCGAAGCCCAAAACTAAACGAGTAGCAAGCGAGAAGATGAAGGCAGCTCTTTTGCGCGCCAGGACGGCAAAGGCTGAAAAGCGCCGGTCGAGGGCCAAGCAACCAACAATCCAGCCCCAACCCCAGTTTTTCTTCGATATTGTTTAAAAGATGCTCCAGCAGCTGTACTTGGACACGGCGTATGCTGATGCGACGCTCGATGACGGGACCCACGTATTCTCCCTACTCGATCCACTGACCGTCCCCCAGGGTTTCACCATGCAGGTTCGGCTGCTGAACGCGTGGCTCCCGCACACATATTATAGCGTCTTCGAGGGGAATGACACGCTTGTTCTTAAATACGACGACGGTGGTGAAATTCCGGGAGAGCCGGTCACCATCGAGCTCCCCCGCGGGAATAGGTCAGTCGACGATATCGTCGCATTCCTAAATGATGGGCGTCTCGATGAGTACGTGGCGAGTTACGACGAGAACACTAATAGGCTTTCGCTACTTGCAACGGAATTCGCGGATCATCATGTTGTGATCGGGGAAGGTACCACGTGCACTCGGCTACTAGGCTTATCAGTCGGTGACTCTGCCAAAATCGTCGACGGAGAGTTGCTGCTCACCGCTAGTCGTATCGTGGACTTGACGCGGACTAGCAGCGTTTTCGTGCATAGCAACCTCCTCACTCAAAACCGCGACCCCCGGACAAGGCGCGTGGGTGACATCCTAGCAAAGATACCGAGCTCCGCCCAGTTCAATGAAATTGACCACTACTCCTCGGACGCCTTCGTGGACGTGGCCAACCGCTACCTAAGCTATGTGAGCATCCGGCTAAGCGACGACGACGGGCGAACTTTGGACCTCAACGGCGGACGTTTCACGGCGACGCTAAAAATAGCTTTTGCTAAGATTAACAATGAATCAGTCACGGAAAGCATCGGCGCCGCTACAGCTGAACGGCCGCCGGGCGGTGGAGGTGGACCTCAGCCAGGTCGAATTGCTTTACCGGGAGCTAGCGGCCCGGGTGACGCTGGAGGAGACGGAAAATGACAGGCAGGACACGGACATTGAGGGAGTCACGACAGACCTGACGGCGCTCACTGACACGGTAGCTGCGTTTTCCAACGAGTTCAGCGCGGCAAACATCCGCACCGACAATATCACCGCCGCGGGGTTTGACAAAGACATCTCCGTGGGAGCCTCCCTTCTGCCGACTACGGCTGCGTTGGTTGGTCCGATTCACTCACTCGGCAGCGAATCCCACGAGTGGAAGACTGTATTCGCCGAAGAGGTTATGCTTGATGGAGTGAGCTTGAGCAACACCTTGGTGAGCCTAAGCAACACCTTGGGAGAAATGAAGGAGGAAATAGGCGCTGGATCGAATCTCGTGCAGCACCTGAAAATCGAGGGAGACGGGCTGATCGGTGTCGACCACAACAAACGCGACTTCGGGGCGCTGGACTACCCGTGGTGGACAATCTACACCACCGACATCACCGTGAATGACAGCATCAATATCAACATGGTCAAATCCAGCCGCTCTGATACCGATGACATCACGGTGTACGCCAATCTCACGCCGAATAACATTGAAACAGGTGGGAACACAATAGGGACGTATACGAAGCCGTGGCAAACCGGGCACTTCCACGACGTATTTGCTAAGAACCTATTCGCCCAAAACTCGGAAGGATTCTCTCGCCGGGCGCTGCTCGACGGGGACCAAAACGTGTCCAACAACATCTTGCCGCAGGCTGATACAAGTGTTGATTTCGGCTCAACAACGAGGCCATTTAGCAAAGCCTATTTTCAGGACTTGTACGGGCTAGACGCCTCCAGCACACCACGTAGGGCATTGTTGGAAGGAGGTGATTACGCGACGGAAAATCATTCGCACGACGACGATTACGCCCCGGTTGAACACACGCACGACGAATACGCCTTGACTACGCATACGCACGATGACGCCTACGACACACGCACGACGACTACGCCTTGACTACGCATACGCACGATGACGCCTACGCTCCTATTGCACACACGCACGACGACTACGCCTTGACTACGCATACGCACGACGACTACGCCTTGACTACGCATACGCACGATGACGCCTACGCTCCTATTGCACACACGCACGACGACTACGCCACAACCGGGCACACGCACGACGACTACGCCTTGACTACGCATACGCACGATGACTACGCCTTGACTACGCATACGCACACTGGGTTCGCCCCGACCAACCACACGCACGACGATGCCTACGCTCCTATTGCACACACGCACGACGACGCCTACGCCCCGACCAACCACACGCACGACGATGCCTACGCTCCTATTGCACACACGCACGACGACGCCTACGCTCCTATCGCACACACGCACGCATGGAATACCATCACGGGCAAGCCCACTTTTTTCAGCGGCTCGTACAACGACTTGACAGACAGGCCTGACATCGAGGAAATTGTCGAGGTACAACTATTGGCCGCTGGAAGTGATTATGCACTTGAAAATCATACACACAACGAGTACGCCCCGACCAACCACACACACAGTGAGTACGCCACTGTCACACACACACACAACGAGTACGCCTCGACCAACCACACGCACGACGACTACGCCTTGACTACGCACACGCACGATGACGCCTACGCTCCTATTGAACACGCGCACGATGACTATGCCTTGACTACGCATACGCACACTGGGTTCGCCCCGACCAACCACTCGCACAGTGAGTACGCCTTGACTACGCATACGCACACTGGGTTCGCCCCGACCAACCACTCACACAGTGAGTACGCCCCGATAAGTCACACGCACACTGGGTTCGCCCCGACCAACCACTCGCACAGTGAGTACGCCCTGACTACGCATACGCACACTGGGTTCGCCCCGATAAGTCACACGCACGCATGGAATACCATCACGGGCAAGCCCACTTTTTTCAGCGGCTCGTACAACGACCTCACTGATAAGCCAGGGCCTGCGACGTGGCTGGACCTTCAGGGCCGGCCGAATTGGACAAACTACTTCTCGCTCGGTGGCACCACGGACACCGTGACAATCGGCTCCAACAACTTCAAGAGCGGCGACTTCGCCCCCAACGGTCAAGGTGTGTATGACCTTGGCGACCCCTACGCCCGGTGGCGGCGCTTTTACGTGGAGGAAATATATGCTGACAAGGGAATCGACGCGGGCAACAATCGCATCACGAACGTCGCAGCCCCGATATCGTACCATGATGCCGCAACTAAAGGGTATGTTGACGAAGCCGTAGGAACGGGCACGACGTCCTTCAACGATATCACTGATAAACCGACGTGGTTGGGCAAATTTTCATATGACGACATCGGGCAGTTCATGGAGCCAGTGCAGTCCTCGAACTATGATATCGTATTGCATGACTCCTTGACACCGGTGTCGAACTCGACGTACAATCTGGGGCAGAATCTGAGACGGTTTTTATTTGGCTACTTCCAGCGCGTGCGCCTGGGGGAAAACGATCCGTACTATGACGACGAAGCTATCACATATGAATTCCTTCGGTCCTACGTAACTGAAAACGCGCAGGGTGCATCGTCATGGAGCGGGATAAGCGATAAACCGGCGTGGGTCGACAAGATATCATATGACAACAATGTTGACCCGGAAAATCCTTCAAACTTCGATATAGTGGTGAGCGACAGTATCATTCCGGCCGGTCTTTATAGCATTGGGCGTGATAACAGGCGATTTGTTTACGGCTACTTCCAGCGGGTGCGTGTTTCTGAATCGCCGTACGAAGACGATGAGGCAGTACCGCTCCAATTCATGCGCGATTACGTCGCAGCGAATGCGATGTGGTCGGATTGGAGCGGCATTAGGGAGAGGCCGACATGGACGGACCGATTCAGTGGCGACACAACGGTGAGCGTAGGAAGTAATCTGGTTCCGAACGCCTCCCAACTCGATATAGGAAGTCTGTCCGCGCCATGGCGGCACATTTATTCTTCATATTTGACTGTATACAGCTTTGCTTACTTCAGTGGATCGCGTATCCAGGGGGTAGGCGCCCCGACAAGTGATACCGATGCTGCCACAAAGAAATACGTGGATGACGCCGAAACGGACACAAGGTCGTATGTGGACGCCCAGAAACAGGACCTGTTGAGCCAAATTAGCACGTTATCTACACAAATGGGCCACATCATTAGCATCCTAGCGGCCGAGATGAGAGAAGAGGAGATCCCATTCAGAGTAATCTACAGCGAGGATGATAACTCCAAAATGCTTACGGTTGGTCAGGCGAGGGCATTGCATTTCATTTTTCCAGCATCTCTACAGAATCACACAGACCTTATTACGGAAGTCAAGCTCACCTTTTCATGTCGAAAATCGACGGGCTTTATATTTCTCAAGGGTCGAAGCACCACAAGCCTAAGTTGGGACATGACCGGCACTGATCTATTGGTACAGGAATCGTTTCCAGCCTTTGGTTTGTCTACCGGCTCATTGGATGAGATACTGAACGTCAAAGTTACACTGCGTGTTACGATCGCTTCTAATGTGTTTACTGTGGCTTCTACCACTGTGAAGGTGCGTGACCGTTTGGAGCAAGATTTCACAATGTTTATGTAACTACTAGTTTTGTCATGCCGGCATGACATTTTATGTACATTAAATCTAAATGCAGGCCACGCAAAATAATATCCGTTTGGCGCGGATCCGTGGACGGATCGAGGCCGCTGAGGATCCAGTACGGGTATTCGCAGAAGAGTACGACCAAGGAGATGCCGACACCCAAGATGCCTTACGAACCGTGTGGGAGGCCAAATTCGCCAACCGTGCAGAGGATCCCGGCATGGCGGACCGACGCTTCGATCAATATTTATCGCTTGGCCGACGATCGCTGCCACGTAGAACCAACCGGGCAATACGAGAGTCTCACGAGCTAGCCTCCGGCGCGGAAACCCAAATTCAGTTTCTCCTAAAAAAGCCAGCCAATGCCAGGCTGCCCGAATGGCTGTGGGTCACCGTGTACAAAGTTCGAGTCGACATGCTCACACAAGCAGCCCACGATCTTGTCACAACCAACCCAACCGTTGCCCTCCTAGCCCCGATGGTGTATATTGGACACCGCCGTGACTCAGCGAACGTTCGAAATAATGTTAGGGTATCCGACGGCGCGCGGCGCGCAAGAAGTGCTAACGGGCTTATTGAGCTAGTACGTTTGATGCTCGGCGCTGGCCTACGTCACGGTACTGACTTCCGGTTCGATGAATACGAAACGGAGGAGGTGCTGGGGCGAGTGGATCATGGTCACGGCCTTGAAGCATCAAACGCCATCGACGCGAGTGTGCGGGAGGATTTGGTCCGCCTCAACGTAATAAAGGACTTCATTTCGGGCGCTGGACCTCGACCCTTCAACGCTAAAATCGACAACTCTTTGCTTGGCGTGACCAACATTTCGGGACTGTTGGGCGCTCACAACAAGCCCGTGGGGCAGTTGAACGTTCCGGCGCTCATGGAAAAGTTGGCTGAAGCTCGGAAAGTGTTGAACCGGAAACGTGCTGAATATCTCCGTAAGTTCATCAAAGATGAGCGGGGGCGCCGCGTGCTTCCAAAGCCCGGCGTGACTAAGGATGGTCTCGGTCAACTCAAGACCGCTGAGCTCACTCAAGCCCGAAGAGCAGCACGTCTACGCGCCATGAACGCCGACGCAGCTGTTTAGGTAGTGACCATGGGCCCGTGTGGTCACTCCGTCGCTGCATATGTACCTCTTATCGTCGTACCCGCTCAAGGCGTTCTTTGTCGCGGACACCGTGCATATCCGATGGTTCCGCGACTGGATCATCGTCTGCTTCACCGTGCACGCTTTGCCGCCGAGCGCCTCCTTGTACTGCTGGAGCTTGAGCTCGCGCTTGGCGACCGCTTTCTTAATACCCTTAGCCGTGCGCTTGGTTGTGTTCCCCACCGTGAAGCAGTACATCTTCGACTTGAGGCCAACAAACTCTTTGATTGGGAAGCTGTTCGTTTCATCCTTGAACTTGCCAACAACCTTTTTGTTAACTTTTGAGTACAATGGGTGCTCCTCGGGGTAGTCGCTGGTGTCGAAGTGGCTCGCCATCTGACCCATGTCGGCGTACACGTCCGGGGTTTCGATGTGGTAGCACAGGGAGTCGGTGTCGGTGAAGAGGAGCTTGGCCTTATCACCGTATTTTTCACGAATCACGTCGTAGTGAAAGCGGAACATGAGCAGCTTAGACAAGTCCAGGATACTGGCCCCCATAAAAATTGGCTTGTTAAGCATCACATCATCCTTGATCCGGGAAACCCCAGCTATGTTCCCTATCACATTGCACCTCTCGAATCGTGGGTCGGCCACACGCTTTTTCAGCTTGTCGTCGTTGGTGAAGAACTCGTAGCACGTCTCGGCGCGGACGTTCTGCATGGTTTTTCCGAAAACACTGTTGTTGCAGAGCTTGAAAAAGTCCTTCTCGAAGGCGTTTTTCGCTTGCGCCCTCAGGTTGGTGTTTTTCTCGATCCACGGCTTGAGCGTTTGGGCTTGCGCGTACGTCATGGCGCGGTGCAATTTGGTGACCCGTAGACCCTTGCTGACGTAATACTGCAAAAGCCTGGCGTCGCACACGTAATTCAGGTGCGGGCGGAAGTGACCGGCGAGCTTCTCGCATGAAGTGGACGCGTCCCCAGTCAGCTTTTGTGCGTGCTCGCTCGCGTCGTCGTGCCCTAGTGTAACCCGCTCGGGTGCAAGCGGAAGGTCGTTGTGGTTGTCGTGGAGCTCCTGCGGGTATTCAATATCAACCTCCACCGAGCAGCCCTTGTTGGTGTCCCATTGTCCTTCTAGAACCTGCTCCAGCGTTATGTTGCTCCACTTGAAGTCGCCGCAGGGGAGGTACTGCATCATGGCCCAGCCGTAGAGGTTGTTGGCGTCGAGGTACATTATGCTGCTATTTGGCTTGCTAGAATCATAGCCCTCAATTTCCTTTCTGACTGAAGGCCTTGTAAAAGCGCGGTGCATTCTTCGGATCGTCCCCAATCAGGTTGTTGGATAGTGTACCCAGCCCCGAGTTCAGGAACGAGATGCTGTCGAGGAACCTATAGCCGCGGAAGTTCACCATCTTGTACTTCTCGCTGTTGTCCGGAATCACCGAAAGCTTCACGTTCTCGATGTCTTCCAGGCGGGAAATGGCTTGGATGATGAAGTGGTTGTCGTAGCCCTTGCCGTTGTGGAAAAATACCGGAATCTCCACCTTGCGAATCCCCATGCGGAGGTTGCAGTCAGCGTGGGCGGCGCCAATGTAGTCCCCGGTCTTGTGGTCGTGGTGGCGGACCTTGAGCTTATTCCTGCATGTCCCAAACCTCTTCTTGCACTCACAACAAACGTCGGCCTCGGCGTGGGCTTTCTCGTCCTTCGGGGTCATCTTCATCGGAATGTTCTTCGTGAACTCCTTGGACAGCTCTGGCCGGAGCTCGTACAACTCCCGAACAAACTGGTCGGCGGCATCGTCGCCGGTGCACTGGAACGTGAAGCTGTCGAACCCGGACACTTTTGACTCCACACGGGCTCGGATAGACACACAACGGTGCTCGGAGCTGCGCTCGGTCTTCCCGCTGGGTGTCACTTCGTGAATCTCGTGGTTGATGGCCTCGGAGTCGGCGTAGATCACGATGGGGATCTGCGTCTTCTTGTGCTCGGCCTTGAAGCTCAGGGTGGGGGCTTTCCCGTCCTTGTCGGGCTTTGGCACCGATACCCGCATGGGTTTGAACGCCGCACAGTGGGTCATGTGGTCCTCTCGCTTATCCTTACTCTTGAACCCATGCAAGCACCTGGGGCAGTAGTGGCGCTGGTCCTTATTCCCCGAGTTGAGTAGGCGATCGAGGCTGGAGATGAAAACCCAATGCTCTTTGTAAAAGAGGAGGTTGATGGTCTTCTTTGTCGGCGTGTTGTCGTCAAACATGACTTTGGAGAGGGACAAGGGGTGAACCTTGCGATTTTCATCGTCGAGGCTGAAGCAAGATATGGCCACGCCCGGGTTGTTGCTCTCGAAGCGGCGCACATCTTTCAAGCTGGCCGGAAACGACACACCGGTCCAGTTGAACCCTCCGTACAACTTGTCTTGGTTCTTCTTCGAGATGTAGTAGTCAACCCTGGAAGCGTTGTTCTTTGGGGGATTGGTGGCTGCCGCTATGCAGTACTTGAAGCAATTGTCATCTGTATTGCGGATATTTAGCAGGCCGCATGCTGAGCTGTTGAAAGGCGCTGGAAGCTCAACGTGAGCACGCCCGGTCCGAGTTTTGTAACCGTTGGAAGAAACCGAGGCTCCTGTCACACCTTCTGAACCTATTTCAAACCCCGAGCCTTCACCGATACCGTATCCTTCGGTAGTTTCTATAAAATCCATGACGTCATCAATCAATCCATTCAACTGTTCCGAACTTATGACGTTAAAGCTCTTGTTTTTAAACGCCTCTCTTGAAATTTCAGATATTTCCCCATTTTCATCCACCTCTGTTTTTTTAAAATCTGCTCTAAGAGACAGCCACATTTTAAATGACCCCTCCCCTGCTTTCTGGTGCTCAGCTAATTGTCGGTATATTTCAGCCCTCAAACCGTTTTTAACAGAGTCGGTACCCTCCCCCTTGATATAGGAGCTGCGGACGCTAGGAAATTTCGCAGGAGTCACACGACGAACTGACGTTGGCCTAGCATTCATCCTTCTCACCTCGCGGATACGCTCGCGAACCGCGGCAATTTTCCTCGTCCCCACCGCCACCCGCTTGCGATTGTCACGCTCCACAGGTGTGAACACGGGGCGCGCTTGTGTTTCCTCGACGTCGGTGGACACAATATCACCCAGTGGCCCGCGAAATAACGCATTGCGGCGCATAATTTCCCGACGCCTTGCAACCCTTTGCTCGGGTGTGAGACGGGCACGAGATACGCGACCGGAGGGTGTCAACGTTGCATTTTCACGTCTTGCTTGAGCCTCGGCCCTACGCCTCTCGTTTGCGGCGCGGAGAGCCGGTGGGTAGCGGTTGGGAATACGAAGATGTGGTACTTGGCTCACGGCGTTATTCATAGCGGACTGGTACACGCTGCGGTAGTAGGCCTCGGTCGGGAGCTCGGACACAGAGGGGACGCGGATTGACATTTTTGGTCGGTTGATTGAAGAGGATATAATATACCCCCAGATTTTATTTTCATCTGTCGAACGAGTGCGTTTAAACGCACCAAGCCCCCGGATCCAGAATTAATTGAAATCTTGTCGACTACCTGTACATTATTCTTGATTGGCTACTGGCGCCTGAATTACTTCAGATTTCCTCGGCCTACCACGTGTCGGGCGTACGGATCGACCTGTAGCTTCAATTTTACGGCGGTAGTATTCTTTGGCGTAGTTAGGATTCTTTTCACAGAACTTTGAACGGCTAGCGGCTTTGGTCTCCGGGTGACGTTCATTGTAGACCCTATTATATTCCCTGTATTTTTCCCGGTTCGCCTCCCGGTAAAGGCGGTCGGTTTCACGCTTGCGCTCACGCTGGGCATCTGTAACTACTCGTACCATGGTCTTTTAACTCTTACCCCAGAGTTTAATATTTCCAAATAAAACGCACCTATCTTAATCGTATATTCTCCTCGGCCGTAAGCATCCTAAGCTTCGCTTTACGAGCGTGAAATTTCTTCCAGTCTGCGGCAGCGGAGCGATCGCGTAGAAACGGCTGCATGTGCTTAAAAAACTCATCATAAACCCACTCCGTCTCACACGACTTCCCGGTTGCGATCCACTCGGCTGCTAGGTCTCTAAACTTTATTTCGTGATCGACGTGGAAGTCTGATCGGCCCCGGAACCCCGAGGCGTTTCGGAAGGCGCAGATCTGATCATTTATCTCCATCCGCAGTGCGTTCAAAAGGGCGGAGCGTCTGCTGTCTGGTAAGGGCTTACCTAGGTAGTAACGTGCCGCGGTCTCCATTGAAAATGTCAAGGGGGGAGCTCCGTCGTACGTGAACATCAGCCCGAAATCACGCGAGTCCCAATTACGAACCACGCCGGAAGCACCGACGGACTTGGGGTGCGCCCCGCAGAGTTCCATGAGCTCACTTTGATTCTCGGCGGGAAAGGCTCCTAGCTCCCGGATCCGCCGCTTCACGTTCTTGATGGTGGTATAGCTCATTTCTTTTAAATCTAACCGGTGATTTTATTTTTCGAGTCAAACGCAGCAAAAATGTGACCATAACGGCTGGCCCTACCCATGTTGAGCAAAAATGTGACCATAACGGATGGCCCTACCCATATCGAGCAAAATTGAGAGCGGGCGAGGTTGGGCCAAAATTGTGACCATAACGGCCGGTCCTACCCATGTTGAGCAAAAATGTGACCATAACGGCTGACCCTACCCATATCGAGCAAAATTGAGAGCTCGACACCAGCCGGGTGTCCGACGGCTGCGCCGTCGAACTGCTCCTCGTCGTGAGTCTTCGACTCCCGACTTCGTCGCGCGGCTTCGCCGCCCCGGAAGAGTCTATCCGCAGAACTCGGTCGAGCAAAATTGAGAGCTCGACACCAGCCGGGTGTCCGACGGCTGCGCCGTCGAACTGCTCCTCGTCGTGAGTCTTCGACTCCCGACTTCGTCGCGCGGCTTCGCCGCCCCGGAAGAGTCTATCCGCAGAACTCGGTCGAGCAAAAATGTGACCATAACCACCCCGATGAGAGGACAGATGTGTGATCGCTCGAAGCTCGGGTGAGAGCAGAACCAGCCGGCCGACTACGTCGGTCGGCTAACCGGTTGGTTGGAGCTTACCCCAGTCCTCGAGGTGATGGCTCCGTTAAACGGCTCCGCCGTTTACCGGAGAGAGAGAGAGTTGAAAAAAAGAGCGGAATGGACACATTTCCGCTCGCGACTGCGTCGCTCACGAAAATGTGACCATACCGCCCTTTTCTCCAACTCTCTCTCTTTCTCGCTATATACAGGTCCATTGTACGTCAAAAAACAACAACTCACATCATATTTCTGGGCAAGAAGGGCGCGCGGCCAGACGATGCAAAGACGCTCGTCCGATTAGATGACGTGGCCGATCTTGGGGTCAATGAAAACGTCATGGGCATCTTGTACGTTTCCAACCATAATTATAACTGACAATTTTGTTGAACTAGTATATTATGGTTTTATATGTTTTATAACGGGTTATAGCAGCGCGTCACGGACGGCCCATTCGCTGCTGGTCTCGCGGCTAAGAACAGAGCCCGCAACAGATTGCAGTCAACAGATCCTTTCTTACCGGTAACTACGGAGACAGAAGCAGCCGTTTTATTATCATCTAGCAAACCGTTGCGGTATGGTCTTTCCTAACTGCTACACTTGCTCGCCCCTCTGCCTGCTAGTCATGATGCTTGTCTCTGCTCACGACTCGCGCCGAGTTGTATTTTTTGCGGATTCATACATGAAAACGGCTCGTTCGTTCGTGTCTCTGCTGATGGTCTTATCAAAAGCTGTACGGTGCGCTGATGTAAGGGTGATATCAGGCTAGACGGGCTTTCGGGGAACAGTTAGAAGCGGTCAGGAAAGTAGGTAGGTGGGGTTACAGGGGACCCGGTGATGCTCTGGTCTGACCTATTCTCTGTCGCCCGCTTTATTTTTAACTGCAGGAACTATATGGGGAAAGGCAATATGGCGATGACGAGGAAAGCGCCCAACACGGCGGGCTTCCTACTTCTTGGCCTGGTCCTGCTGTCTACCGCGACTGGAGCCGAGAGCCGCGCGATGCTGGAGTCTTCCTCGTCATCTGCTGATGGATCTGCATCAGAGGCCGGGACAGTGCTGAGCTTTACCGCTTCTCTCCCTGCCCGCCGGCGTTCTTTGTTGGACCGGCCAGCTTCCACTTGCGGGGAGGCGGCCTTCCCGAAGGATGCCGAGGTTGAGGAAGTCGACACCTGGCTGTTCAGCATGGCGGAGTCCCTCGGCCTTCCACGCTCGGCGTGTACCGCGATGGGGCTGCAAATCACCGCGGGCGCAAAGTCCTTCACCGTATTCTGCCTCGGAAACTCTGGTCAGCTGGCGGCCTTCACCGCCGGCACTGTCGCAGGCGCCACCGTGTCAGCAGGTTCCACAATGATGTTGCTAAACGTCGACATCGCCTTCGACTCCGGAAGTAAGGCGACTCTCGAACTAAACTTGAAGACTCAGGTCGCTCCCGGTCTTCCTGCCGCCGTGCTGAAGTGCGAATTTTTGGCGGTGGGAGCCATCGCGGAATCTCCCGCAGATGACCGCCGTAAACTTCTGGCAGTGAGTATCTTCGAGTTACCCACTTCCGAGGAGCTCGCAGGTATTGCGGAGGCTTACAATCGCGCCCTGGACATTTTGTCCGACGCTTCCGGAATCTCCCGTGAGAAGTGGACTGCGATGAACGCCCTTATCTTCACTCCTGACACGGATCAGGCCGTCGTGACGGTCTTTGTCAAAGCCACCCCTGCGGAAGGCGCAAGTCTGACCACCAACTGGGGTACCATCAGCAAAACTTCTGGTCTCGAAGCCTTCAAGTTCGGTACTAACATCGTTTCGGTTACAGAGGGCGATTTCCCGAGCCTCTCTGTCTCCTTGAATGTCAACCTCCAGCGTGAAGTCTCAAAGGCCGTCCAACAGCTGATTGCCGAGGGCGACGCTGAAGCTCCCCTTCCTGCTCCTAAAAAATAGTTGTTTGTATGCATTGCTTGACACAAACTCGAGGATGTTGACCTCGTAGGAGCAATGACTATTTCGTGACCGGTTTCATGTTGTGCTACGGCGGAAAACTGTGTGTTGTGCATTATTCCCCACTAGAAATTCCCATTCTTTTTCAGTTGTGTCAGCAGACACACATGTTGTTAACTTTATTCGGCTTCGCGCAGAATCGTAGAAGCAAAGTACACAGTCGAGTCCCAGCGCCTGCTGGTCTTGCGGAAACTAAAAAACTGCATGCAAGGTCGTATGTAATGATGGCTTGCTAGTGCCTATGATTCGTTTACCTCGTCGATTTTTTTTTTGAGTGCAAATTGAGATCGATGGAATCACCGGTTTGTTGCCAAAGCTGCCGCCACGATGAGTCGACGCGCCGGAAATCGAATGACCTAATACGGCAGACGATGATGGCTGCTGGTCTACCCAGGATCAAGTAAGCTCATCTACGTATGTCTGTGCACGCTTTTGAATGATCCAATATCAAATTGTGTATACACTTTTCACACAATTTCTCTACAGCTGGACACAACCGATTAATTTTAGTCGGCGGTGTACTTTGTGTAGCTAACGATCGTTATTTGCTCTAAATTTTGAACATATTGGAAATGCCGCCAACATGTTGCTCCCAACACTCGACACTATGTGTGGCATGAATTTCATGCCCAAATAAGATGCATATGATGGGAAAAGGAGACTGCCCGCAGACGCAGAATCTGAAATTCGAATTTGTTCTACTTCAAACAGTAAATTTGTCACCGCAAACACACAATAAACTGCTGCAATAGCTGGCGTGTTTCTCAGATCTCAACAGTGGGCTGATGGTGCATTTTGAGCACATTGGAACTTTTCGTGTAGATTTTGTATGTAATGACGAGAAAGCACAACCGACTAAAATTAGTCAAATGTGGTAAACAATGAATTTCAAACTACATGTCATCTAAATGATAATTTGTGACTTTTACATTGCATCCATTCCATTACTCTCCAATTACTGGCACGCTCATGAGGCCAGGTCTAGCTTCGACATTATATCCCAAAATGATCTAGTCGATCTCATCGCAGTGAGATTTGTGAATGTGAAATGCTGCAACACATTACCAACCAGCACTTGGTGGGGACCCAACCATATGCAAAACCATGCATGATTTGTCCAGCATGGGCCATGCGGATGCGCATGAGAGTCATGCTGCAGCTGCTACATGACCAATGAAAGCTCATGATGCACCCGCTACTTATACAAGTGCGCATTGAAAGACGTCTCTTACAATGTGTGTGTGTACAAGTACACTCCAAATCGACCAACATGAACGAATACATTTCTCATCCGCGCGTTATTAATAAACTAACTAGTTTTTGGAGCGTTCTGCTGCTATTCCGCCATAACACGCAGGTGCAACATCATAGCACCTTGATACCCTTTTGATGAGCGATGCTATGCAAAGTCAACTCGCCTCTCTGCGCGTTTGTGAGTCCACCCTTTGCATAACAGCATCACTAGGATCGGGGCCCACCCCGTACTGATTGCTTGTTCATTGCTTCGCATCCCGTTTGTCCCCGTAACTGTACACTGTGATAAGTACTAGAGTGATATATGTGTTAAACCCCAAGTGTAAACTGCGACAGTGTATACACCATACGTACAATGTATATACTGTCTAGCGCTTGAGACAGTGTATACACTGTACGCCTTTTTGTGTACAGTGTATACACTGTCTCGCAATATTTCAGACAGTGTATATACTGTCTAGGACTTGAGACGGTGTATACACTGTACGTCAAAATAACGGACAGTGTATACACTGTACACACCGCTACCCCTCTGCTACGTACAATATGGAAACTTGCTGAATGCGAGGCAAAACCCCGTTTTACCGGAGGTTTTTCCCCGTGCGCGGGAGCGCCGCACAATTCTGCAGGATCTGTCACCATTTCGCAGTGTCATCACCCCGATCAGCGCACGCACGACCGACAGCCACCACGGACAGGTTGGGGACAGTGTAAATTAAAAATATTTACCGGCGGATAGGCTATCATCCCGCCGACACAACATGAGTGGCGCGTCAGAGTCGGCGGGAGGGTCCGAGGGCGGCGAGCTGGGCAGTACCGCCCTTGCGGCGGGCGGCGGGAATAATACTTGTGTGGTGGGTACTGCGGGTACCCATCGCTATCCTGCGAGACTAATACATGTAAAGACAGAGGGGCAGACATGTAGAGGGAGACACACATACATAGATAGAGAGAGGGAGAGATACACATACACGTAAATACTACATACAATTATAGACACATAACATACACGTTTACACATACACACAAACGCGCGCACACGTAGATACGAAGACATTTATAAAGAATGACACACACACACACACACACACACACACACACACACACACATTCACACAGATATGGTATGTGGAGAGGAATACACAAGGTCATACCTTGAGAAAAAGTTAGAGACAGTCTCACACATATGCAATTAAGAAAATCGTAAAAACACAAGAGCAGAAAATGAGAGGGAGAGGGAGAGATAGAGAGGGAAAGGGCGGCGGTAGTGGTCGTGAATTGGATGATGGAGGTGTTGATGAGGAGGAGGGCGGTGGTGGTGATAAGGGTGAAACGGATACACGTACAAACACACACACACACACACACACACACACACATATACATATGCACACACACACACGCACACACACACACACACACACACACACACACACACACACACACACACATACACATATGCGCGCACACACACGCTCGCACACGAAATCTAGAGAGGAAGATATTGAGACATAACGAGAGGAAATTGGAAGACATTCTCACACAGACGGAAACGCAATAGAGAGAGAGAGAGATATACTGTGTGTGTGTGTGTGTGTGTGTGTGTGTGTGTGTGTGTGTGTGTGTGTGTGTGTGTGTGTGTGTGTGTGTGTGTGTGTGTGTGTGTGTGTGTGTGTGTGTGTGTGTGTGTGTGTGTGTGCGTGTGTGTGTGTGAGGGATAGATATAAATATCGTTACATATAGATGAGAAGTGACCCCTTCTTTCCTTGCATTCGTAATAACCTTTGCATTTGTCGAATTATAACCGGCCAAATGAGTTTGGGAAACACATACCGAATAAACACCAATACGTGCATCATAAGTCAAGTACCATCAATTAACTATAATCTCATGGGCGATGTTATGAGAATGATTACAATATAGCGACACCTAAAGATTGAGGCAACCTTGCACATTTACGACGTTGGGGGTTTGTTTGAACAACATATATTTCGTGGGTGGCAACTTGAGGTGCAGTACCGTTGGTGAGCAAGGCAATTGCACCGTCTACTGTCGCATTTTCCTTTACAACCGCAACAATTTTCGGTGCTATAGCCTTGTCCACCAAAGCGTGAGGACTTCTTTGCGGCCTCACGCAGTGTCATTCCCTTCAACCAATTACCATCAGCATCCTTGTACACCGTCCATTGTCCGCCATCCATATTTTGCGAGACGTTGCCCATGCCAGCTGCCTCCACTCCAATATTTGGCAAATGCAAATACGAAGCATGCACACATCTTGCCAAGAGGCCGTGCTTTGTGGCGAGACGAAATAGTCCAGCATCCGTGACCTGCATCCGCGATCTAATCAGTGAAAAGCAAGGTCACAAGCCTTTTGTTGTTACTACGGAGCGAATGACAGCGGTATACAGTGGGTGACAAGTGAAAGCAGCGATGGGGAACGCAAGGTTGTCGAGAGTGTGGGAGCGAGTGGAGGCCTCCACGGCGGAGATGGCGATTTGGTAGGCGGCGCCTGGGATTGTGGCATGGGATGGGGCAGCGGAAGGGTGGGGTGGGCGGATGGCATCGAGGAGCGCAGCCGGAGGACGGACCCGCCCGTGACGCCGTACCATAGCCACGACGCGGAGCCAAAGTAGGCAACCAGGCCATTGAAAGAGGAGCCCGGCATGGCAAGCAAGATCCTGCAGAATTGTGCGGCGCTCCCGCGCACGGGGAAAAACCTCCGGTAAAACGGGGTTTTGCCTCGCATTCAGCAAGTTTCCATATTGTACGCAGCAGAGGGGTAGCGGTGTGTACAGTGTATACACTGTCCGTTATTTTACGTACAGGGGTTACACCGTCTCAAGTCCTAGACAGTATATACACTGTCTGAAATATTGCGAGACAGTGTATACACTGTACACAAAAAGGCGTACAGTGTATACACTGTCTCAAGTGCTAGACAGTATATACATTGTACGTATGGTGTATACACTGTCGCAGTTTACACTTGGGGTTTAACATATGCATCTGGATCTTTGTCTATCCTTTATGTACTGTAGATTATTTGGCGCCCGCCGGCGGCGCAGCGGCGGCGGCCCCGGAGGGGGGTGCGCTCGCAGGCCCGTCGGCATCCCCTCACCTCCCCGTGGTGGGCGCTGGAAACCCCGTAGCCGTGCCAGGCCTGGCACGGTAGGGGGCTAAGAGGGCCGACAGCTCGATCCGCGGGATCAGCAGCTGTCGGGAAAGCCCTGTACAGAGGGCTTTTGAATAAAATAATTTCTGTGCGATACCGGCGCCAAGATCTCCCGCTCGGCCCGTCCGATATGTTTTTTCGCGTACAGATACTACTAAGGACAGTCTACCTCGAGGGGGTGGGACCTGTACTTCAGAAGCGTTTGATTGCGAGGAGGGTACGGCCGGATCTGCGGTGGGGGGTGGGTGTTGGAGCTGGTGGTGGCCAGCCGGGAAGTAGCGCCAGGAAAGGGCGCTCGCTAGCCGCCGACCAGCCCTGTGCCGGTCGACACTTCTCAGGGGGGGAAGCAAGACCTGGAACAGGCCGGTGGCCGGTCGCAGGCGGAGGAGCGGCTATGTGAGGCGGCGGAGATCCTCAGGATCAGCCGCCGCCGGAAAGCCCTGTACGGAGGGCTTTTTTGGAAAATTAAAATAATGTCCGTACCCGGCGTCGAGCTAGTTGGGGAGCAGCACCAGGGTAGGGCGCTCACTAGCGAGCCGCCACGCCGACAGGATACATCTCCCGAGGGGGGAGGAGTAGGCTTGGGCGGCAAGGAGGCCTGTCGCGAAGGACGGAGCGACAAGATCTGGCGACGACGACCCTCCGGGTCGGCGCCGCCGGAAAACCCGGCACGGAGGGTTTTGACTAATTTCCGTGCACCCGCGGCCCGACGGATCCGGCTACGGCGACCTGACCCCCCCCCCCCCTCCTCGATACCCACTACCGGATAGACGAGACCCTTGCGGGGGGGCCCGGGTGAGCGCGGAGGCCCCTGTTTCAACAAAGTCTGCTAGGTGGACGCGCATCAGAGGGGGGGAGGGTACGGACGCAGGCCGGACTACCTGACAGGTACCCGGGTACCAGACAGCGAAAAAACCGGGGAAATGAGCGGGGAAAATTCAGGTGCGGAGGCAGGAGCGCCCATTTTTTCTATGTCTATGTGTCTCGGTCCCCCCCACCTGCCCTGGAGGTGACGGGGGACCTCGACAAGGAGGACCGTCGCGTCGGCGGATGCGGCGGCGACCTTGGCGGGGCTTACGGGATGGGGCGGCGGGATCGACGAGCGACCGCGCGAGGAGGGGTTTTTTGCCAGCCTTTCCCCTCCTATCTTCGGCAAGACCGAAGTCACGCGGGAGCTAGATTAGGCTGGCCCGTCGTCCCTCCCGAACGCCGACCGGCCTCGGCCGGTCGGCACCCCGGTTCGGTGGGAGCGGGCCGAGCATCGTGAAGGTCGAGCAGCAGTTTAGTTTTGCATTTCTCGACAAGTGGATTTATTTTTAGATCTGTTTTTCTTGATTACAAAATTATTACGCTGTTACTGCTTAGGCGGGGGGACTGTGGCAATTACTGCGGTTGCTTACAGTTTTTTAACTCCCGAGGAACGTCGACACACATTGCAGATAGGTGTGTCGATAGGTGTACCTGGTCGAAGAGACCCGGGCTAAACTCGCTTATAAGTCCTGAATGGCTTGGTAGAGAGGCCCGAGAGACAGCAGTCGGTCCAGTTTGCCGGCACATGTTGTAAACAATTTCCAATTTCCAATTTTTTGTAGATTATTTGTATCCCTCAAAAACTTATACATACGAATGTACTATAATAGTTCGTCGAGAATATAAATACTAGTCTTATCGGTCTACAACAGACCGAGTTTTGTACTGTACGGACAACACGATGGATATTCAGGGATTAGAATAATACAAAAAGAACCGTACAGGGCCGCCAGATATCAAATACCGCAATGAAAATACGTACCATTAGATCAGTACCAAAAGATTCGCTAGTACAGCACGTACTTCGCATCGCACGGTCAATCGAAGAGGTTTATGTGTAACTAGTATACACGATAAAAACAGAATTGATGTGCACCGTTGAATCTATACTACATTTCCCACGGGTACTATCGTTGTTCCGTACTGTTTTGGCCAGATCCCGCAGGCAATTATGCGATGAAATAATGCACGATGACACATTTTCACGGTGAATATATCATCATTAAAATATACTAAAAATATCTAACACCGTATTCTCTGTTGAGATTGCTATTAACAAAGCACGGTTGCGATCAAATTTGACTTGGTCGTTTTTTGTGAGCCTAAGCGGCAGGCCAGCTTGGATCTCGCTAAGGTACTCAAAATAGTCGGCATTGTGTAGATCCTGGAAGTCCTCTGCGGCAATGGCGACCTTTCTTCATTGCTAGCGCGAGATATCAAGTGACAATCAATCGCAGCCCAGGTGGTATCCGTTGCTTGCTAGTTCGCGCTCCGCATCAGATAAAATGAAGATGCGGCGGCGACGCACAAGTTCGAAACGCCAGAGCCACATATTGCTCGTTGATGAAATAAAGGGAAGAGTCGTCCAGCTTCCGTCCCCAAGACTCTTCCTCTCGACATTCACATGATTATGTTGCTCGTCTTCGTTATGGATGAGTAGACGCGTTTGGGAGTCAGTGGCAGCATTAGCGAATAAGAGGTTCCTGTACCTCTTAAACCGTAGTTGAGGGGCTCGATCAAAACACCGCCCGCGTCGGCAAAAACGCAAGCCTCGGGTGTTTAATCCACCAGTAGCTACGTTTCAGTCGTAGCATGGACCTGCAAGAGACTCCTGCCACCACGCTGCATCATCCACTGCTGTGCTTGTAACGCTTAGCGATATTCTTACGGATGACGGGGCATTTGACCCGCGTGATCGTGACTGACATATCAATTTACATAGCAATAATAGCCGCACCCGCACACAACCATTCGACACCCAACAGGCCTCCTCACCTTTCAGTAGCTACATTCCAGCCATAGCATAGGCGTGCGAGAAACTCCGGCCACCACGCTGTATCGTTCACTTCTATGCGT
Source organism: Tetraselmis chui (assembly GCA_026401115.1). Lineage (NCBI taxonomy): Eukaryota > Viridiplantae > Chlorophyta > Chlorodendrophyceae > Chlorodendrales > Chlorodendraceae > Tetraselmis > Tetraselmis chui. Next base: position 26,648 of record JAPMLY010001015.1, read on the forward strand.
GTAACGCTTAGCGATATTCTTACGTATGACGGGGTAGAAGACTCGTGTGATCGTGACCGACATAGCGATACATAGAAATAATAGCCCCAAACGCACACAGAAAGACGACACCCAACAGGCCTTCTCACCTTTCAAATCAAATCCACATCGGCTGCTCGTAGGTACGTCCATTACTTCATTTTGAGTCGAGGCAGGCGTTGTTTTGAGTGAAGGTAATGATGGCTTATTGCTAGTGCCTATGATTCGTTTACCTTGTCGATTTTTTTTTTGAGTGCAAATTGAGATCGATGGAATCACCGGTTTGTTGCCAAAGCTGCCGCCACGATGAGTCGACGCGCCGGAAATCGAATGACCTAATACGGCAGACGATGATGGCCGCTGGTCTACCCAGGATCAAGTAAGCTCATCTACGTATGTCTGTGCACGCTTTTGAATGATCCAATATCAAATTGTGTATACACTTTTCACACAATTTCTCTACAGCCGGACACAACCGATTAATTTTAGTCGGCGGTGTACTTTGTGTAGCTAACGATCGTTATTTGCTCTAAATTTTGAACATATTGGAAATGCCGCCAACATGTTGCTCCCAACACTCGACACTATGTGTGGCATGAATTTCATGCCCAAATAAGATGCATATGATGGGAAAAGGAGACTGCCCGCAGACGCAGAATCTGAAATTCGAATTTGTTCTACTTCAAACAGTAAATTTGTCACCGCATACACACAATAAACTGCTGCAATAGCTGGCGTGTTTCTCAGATCTCAACAGTGGGCTGATGGTGCATTTTGAGCACATTGGGACTTTTCGTGTAGATTGTGTATGTAATGACGAGAAAGCACAACAGACTAAAACTAGTTTAATGTGCTAAACAAGGAATTTCAAACTACATTTCATCAGAATTTGTGACTTTTACATTGCATCCATTCCATTACTCTCCAATTACTGGCACGCTCATGAGGCCAGGTCTATCTTCGACATTATATCCTAAATGGTCTAGCCGATCTCATCGCAGTGAGATTTGTGAATGTGAAATGCTGCAACACATTACCAACCAGCACTTGGTGGGGACCCAACCATATGCAAAACCATGCATGATTTGTCCAGCATGGGCCATGCGGATGCGCATGAGAGTCATGCTGCAGCTGCTACATGACCAATGAAAGCTCATGATGCACCCGCTACTTATACAAGTGCGCATTGAAAGACGTCTCTTACTGTGTGTGTGTGTACAAGTACACTCCAAATCGACCAACATGAACGAATACATTTCTCATCCGCGCGTTATTAATAAACTACCTAGATTTTGGAGCTTTCTGCTGCTATTCCGCCATAACACGCAGGTGCAACATCACAGCACCTTGATACCCTTTTGATGAGCGATTATAATGCAAAGTCAACTCGCCTCTCTGCGCGTTTGTGACTCCGCCCTTTGCATAACATCATGCCAAACAAGGACGCGCTATATACTCGCATGCGAAGCCCGCCGACGGTAAAACTCAGCGAACTCGTCCTCAGTTTCAATGCCCCCAACATCATTGGAATCCTCGGTGATGTCAGCTGATGTAGCTTTTCTAGGAAGCATGTGAGTGGTATTTTAGCGCGGAAATCTTCAGCATGACTAGCGGCATGCGGCATTGCTCCCGGTAGAGAGCGTTTGTACTGCGATAAAAAAACAAGGCAGCATAGGTGAACATTTTGGGGTTCTCAGCAACCTTCGAAAATGAAACGACTCGTTGAAGAGTATCCACCGACGCTAGTGAGACCTTTGGGACGGATATGTGATTTTCTGACAGGTCTTCCTGGCCTCACCTTGTCGGCAGTTCGGCACGGTCGTTAACTATTATGAGATTCCTGTATCTATTCTGTCCCCACAGTGGACCACCTAATGTACTAGAATGGTCCTGGCGCGTTCCCCACGCCATTTTTGTAATAAATTCTTTTCTATTTCTTTTTTGTCCTCGCGCGCCGTGTGCGCCGGGCTTCGTGCGTTCACTCGTCGAGCACGCAGCGTTATTGCACAGGGCGTGCTGTCGCGCACCGGGCTTCGTGCGTTCACTGGTCGAGCACGCAGCGTTATTGCGGTACAGCACCGGGCATGCTGTCGCATCGGGCTTCGTGCGTTCACTGGTCGAGCACGCAGCGTTATTGCACCGGGCATGCTGTCGCGCCGGGCTTCGTGCGTTCACTGGTCGAGCACGCAGCGTTATTGTACAGGGCGTGCTGTCGCGCACCGGGCTTCGTGCGTTCACTGGTCGAGCACGCAGCGTTATTGCGGTACAGCACCGGGCATGCTGTCGCATCGGGCTTCGTGCGTTCACTGGTCGAGCACGCAGCGTTATTGCGGTACAGCACCGGGCATGCTGTCGCGCCGGGCTTCGTGCGTTCACTGGTCGAGCACGCAGCGTTATTGCGGTACAGCACCGGGCATGCTGTCGCACCGGGCTTCGTGCGTTCACTGGTCGAGCACGCAGCGTTATTGCACCGGGCATGCTGTCGCGCCGGGCTTCGTGCGTTCACTGGTCGAGCACGCAGCGTTATTGTACAGGGCGTGCTGTCGCGCACCGGGCTTCGTGCGTTCACTGGTCGAGCACGCAGCGTTATTGTACAGGGCGTGCTGTCGCGCACCGGGCTTCGTGCGTTCACTGGTCGAGCACGCAGCGTTATTGCGGTACAGCACCGGGCATGCTGTCGCGCCGGGCTTCGTGCGTTCACTGGTCGAGCACGCAGCGTTATTGCGGTACAGCACCGGGCATGCTGTCACACCGGGCTTCGTGCGTTCACTGGTCGAGCACGCAGCGTTATTGCACCGGGCATGCTGTCGCGCCGGGCTTCGTGCGTTCACTGGTCGAGCACGCAGCGTTATTGTACAGGGCGTGCTGTCGCGCACCGGGCTTCGTGCGTTCACTGGTCGAGCACGCAGCGTTATTGTACAGGGCGTACTGTCGCGCGCCGGGCACCTGCCGCTGCACCTCACCGGCACCTGCCGCTGCACCTCGCGGCCGACTGTGCTGCCGCAACGCCCCATCCCCGGCGACTGGCATGCGCTGCTGCTGCTGCACCTTCCCGCGCCAACTTGTTCCCCTTCAACTTGTTCCTTTCCTTCGGGTGCCTACTCCTTGCCGCTAAATGGCACCGGTGCCCGGTGCGAAAGCTAACCCCTAAACCATAAGCCATACCAGCGGAACAGGTTACAGGTTACAGGACGTTTCGCAAATTTTATCTCTTTTCCTATAGCCTATAGCCTATAGCCTATAGCTATAAAACACATATATCTTCTAATATAACCTATTACTTGTAACTTATAACAATAAATAAAGATACTAAAAGAACACCGGGGGGCGCTGCGAACGCAAGCACTCACGCACACCGGGAGGCCGGCGCCGCCCAACGCGTTACCTCCCGCCGAGGCTGCACCGCCCAGCGCCGATGGTGCACGCACGCATGCCTCCGCCGACCGCAACCACTCACGCCCACCGCCGAGCGCCGATGGTGCACGCACGCATGCCTCCGCCCTTGCCAAGGCAAAGGCGGAGGGACCCGACCCGACCCGACCGACCCACCGCCACCGCCACCGCCCCCGCCCCACCCCGACCGCAACCACTCACGCCCACCGCCGATCACTCCCCGACCACTCGCACTCGCCGATCACCCGATCCACTCGCACTCGCGAAAGGCGCACAAAGCGCGCCCCGACGGTACAATTTTATTGGCTAGTACCCGTACCTCGCAGCACGTGTAAAAATTTGAATTCAAATTATTGATTACATCTTTCTAAAAATCGCACCCGTCGTCCAAGATGCGCAGCCCCGCGTAGCCGCGCAGCTTGCCCTTCCCGGGGACATGCCTAGTCTCGGACCCCGCGCCGAGCTCGTTGCGGATGACCCGCCCAAGCTTGGTGCTAGAGATCCTCAGCCCGCGAGCTGCCGCCGCGGCGCCGATGTCCTTGCAGCTCACAAAGGCGTCCGGGGGGGCGCTCGCGAGCCAATCGCTCACGCCATCTTCCGCCACCTCTTCGCCTTGGCACCAAGTCTTGGTGTACTCGGCGATGGAGGGAGTGAGAGCCGGGCGGCTGCCGACGTAGGCGTGGCACACCATGTAGGCGAAAGCGGCGCCAACCTCCGGCCGCTTCACCCAGCCCTTGATGGTGGAGTCGCCCGGGAGGACGTGCGGGAGGTGCTTGTGCTTCTCGTAAGCCTCGCCCTCGAGGTAGCGGCGGGTCATCTCGATGAAGACCACCCGGTTCTGCGTGGCGTCGTCCGTCTTGAGGTTCAAGATTTCGGGGAGGTCGTTGGCAAACGCCCACGCCGTGCCTTGCATACGGAATTGCATTTCGTCCTTGTGATTTTGGCGCCCGCAAAAGGTGTCGCCGCCGCTGGAGAGCTCCTTGATGGTGTTGTTGTCAAGAATCACGCCCTTCCCCACGGTGAGCTCGGAGGTGGCCATCAGGCGGAGGTGCCTGGCGGCCACCATCCACGACAGCGCCTTGGCGTTGTCCCCCGAGCTGTTGTTGTTCGTGCATAGGAGGTTCTTGCTGCAAAGGCTCCCGGTGTAGCCCTCGAAGGCGCAGCTGTTCATGTCAACCCAAACGCCCTTGCCGCTGTTTCCGTCGCCGACGACGAAGAAGTAGCGCTTGTCCTCCACGTCGCTGGCGTACGAGCGGCTGGTGCTCTGGAGCACGAAGTCTCCGTTCTCGCCCCACACGTCGTCGACCACCCGCTTGCGCACCTCGGGGACGAGCGCCTCCACGCCGCGCCGCGCCGCCTCCGTTGTCGGGTAGTCGTGCGACAGCTTGAAAAATAGGATAATGTCGGGGGAGAAGGGCAGCAGCGTTTTCGTCGTGAAGTCGAAGACACCGTTGTTCCACGCGAGGCGGCGCTTCCCCGCCCGCTCCGCGTCGAGCATGAACCTTGGGTTCTTCTTCACGCAAGCCGGAATCTGCACCATCAGGCGGTTTTGGAGGGAGGTGGACTCCGCGTGCATGCCGAGGACCTCTTCCCCGCACTGCCCGATCAGCTCCCGCAGGTCGTCGTCGACCTTGTCGCACGGCTTGTAGATCCCTTCCGCCGGGTGGTACATGAACACCGTCCCCTCGCACTTCACCAACCGCACGCCCCTCGACTCCAACCACTCGAGGAACGCCTTGCACGCTTTCAGGTCCGTGAGCCTCGGGCGCGGCACGGGGCTTTCACTCTTGAGCAACGCCCCCCCACCCGTGTGGAGGAAGGGGAACTCCGAGCCCGGCGCGTGGCTAGGCCGGCGGGCAGCCATTGCCACTCGGTACTCGTCCGGCGAGTCGGTGCGGGCAAAGCGGTGGAGGCTCCCTATGTTGACGGAGGCGCCGCGCTCGGAGTTGGCCGACATGTACATCTTCTCGCACTCGCGTTCGTCGAACTTTGCCGGGCAGCCGCGCGACCACTCCTTGTACAACTCCAGTCCGCCCGCCGAGCGCCCGCACGCGTTGCCGGTCCCGAACCCCACGCGCATCCACCGATCCCGGTCGTCCGACCGCTTGATGAGAGGCAGCAACACGGCGACTTCCGCTAAGCTCGCCGCGGGCTGCTGCTGCTGCTGCTGCGGGCTGCTCGCGACCGGTGGGGGCACGGCGGACGGTCTATACCCTTCCCAATCGTCTTCCACCACCTGCGCGACGTAGTCCTTCACGTCGTCGTCCGGCCGCTCCATCGTGAGCAGCCGCCCGTCCGCCGCGTCCTTCCGGCCGTTGACGCACGCTAGCAGCCGCCGCCGCGAGTACACGGACATGTCCCACTGGATGTGCTTTTGCGGGTGGTTCCAGTACGCCGCTTCCAGCAGCTGCGGGATCGCCGTGAATGGTACGGCGAGGCCGGAGAAGAAGGGGCGGAAGGACAGCTTGTAGCGGCCGTCGGGCGTCGCGCCGTGGCGAGTAGCGATCTTGTACGACAGCTGCATAACCCCACCCGAGTGCCAAATTAGCAACTTTTTCAGCAGATTCGTTTCTTCCTGAACGTAGTCCGCTATGCGGCGCTTCTCCTCCGCCGGCGGCTCGGCGTCGTGGTACTCCTCGTAGTCCAAAAATAGTTTCGTTTCGACGTTGTCATCGAGCAGCTCGCGGAGGACGTTGTTAGCGTAGAGCTTCTCGGCGAGCGCCTCGGGCGCCACCCACTCCACGGGAGTCCATTTGTTGAGGGTAACGAGCTTCACGGAGGGAGGCATGGCGGCGGCTGTACGGTACCCCGGAGAAAATATTCGGTGGCTGTCCCAAACGCAGCCCCGTTACGCGGCCTCCTCCGCCTCCTCCGCCTGCTTCTGCGCTTGCTTCCGGTGGTAGCGCTCGAGGTTGGTCGCCTTCCGCCGCTCCGCGTTGCGGGCGTAGTAGCGGCGGCTGCGCTCCCGGTCCTTCTCCAGGTGCAGCAGGTGCACCCGCGCGATGCGCATGAGCTCGGTGGCGGTCAGCCGCTCAACGTAATCGGAGGACGCCATCGCTCGTCGGTTGCCCCCAAGCGGAGAAAATAATTCTCCGGCCGCGCGTTTCGCCGACCCCGGGACAGAAAGAATAATTATCTCCTGTGACGCCAAGAAGCGCCCGCCGCCGACATGCCCGACTCGCCCGAGAAGAAGCGCGCCCGCGCCAAGGCGCACTACGCCGCCAACGTCGAGGCGCAGCGCTTCAAGGCCAACGTCCGCAGCATCCTCAAGGGGAAAAAGCCGAATGCCAAAACGCTCGCCGCCTACCGCTGGGGCGAGCGCGAGGTGAACCGCATCCGCTCGATGGACGCCAACTTCCGCCAACTTCTCGAGCACATCCACGGCGTGGACCTGCGGCCGGTGTACGCCAACGCCACCCCGCTGCCGGCCATCAACCTCCCGCGCGTGCAGGTCGCCCCGGCGCCGGTGCCGCCGCCCCGCCCCGACTACCCTCAGGACCTTGAGGACACGCCGGAGAAGGGCACCAACACGCCCATCACTTGGGCGCAGATCGACACCTTTTGGAGCGCCGGCGTGCAGAAGCACAACATGGGGTCCAACAGCGCACGCAAGGTGATGCGCGACGGCCAGCTCGTGGCTGAGAACTACTCCCGCGGCTACCTCGACGCCGTGCGCCGCACCTTCCGGCAGCTGCGCGAGGAGATGGCGGGCGCGAAGCCCGAGGACAACGCCGTCCCGGTCCTGCGCGACGCGGAGCGCGTGATGGCGTGGCTGCGCGCCCGGTACTCCAAGAGCGACGTGCAGGTCAAGGCCGACGCCACCGTGATGGACAGCGCCGTCGGGGCGGTGGCCGGCCGCGACGACGACGAGGACGAGGAGGTGTCCAGCGGCGCGGTGGCAACCTCCGTCGCCGGCGCGCGCTCCCGGGCGCGCACCAAGTCGACGGCGCTCAAGCAGGTCACGCAGACGTACTCGGTGAAGCTCGGGCACATCGCCACCACCTTCGGCGCGTGGGGCGCCTTCCGGAACTCCCTCGGGACGGCCGTCCTCCAGGCCTACCGAGGCACGTTCGGCGAGGGCGAGGTCGGCTTGATGCAAGCGTTGCAAGCGGACAAGGAGGTCCAAGAAAATAAGCCCAAGAGCGACCTCCACGCCGTCCCGAGCTACGAGATGCTCGTCCGCTACCTCCCGCGCATCAAGGCGGCGCTCGGCCCCTCCACCGTCTGGCTGGCAGCCTTCCTGCAGGTGAAGCTGCTCGGGCTGCGCGACAACCTCGGGGGCATCGAGATACGCGCCGACGACGGCCGGCGCTTCGACCCGGCGGTCGGCGACCCCTCCCGCGCCGACTGGTACAACCGCACGACCGGCGAAATCTACGTCGCGCACTTCAAGACCGACAAGAGCCGCTTCGGCACGCCCTACTCCTTCAAGCTCTCCCAGCACCCCGACATCAAGGCCGCCGTGGACGAGACGCTCGCGCCGGGCCACCCGGAGGCCGGCCGCAAGTGGCTGGTGGGCGTCGGGCGCAAGAAGGACGGGCAGCTGCCGCTCCCCGCCGGGCCGAAGGTGAAGAGGGCCTTCACCGCCGCCGGACTCGTGTTCCGGCAGCTCAACAACGGCCGCCTCATCGACACCTCAGTCACCCCGCTGGACGTGCGCCATGCCCAAGTGACTTGGAAGCACCGCGAGATGTCCCGCCGAAAGCCGTCGCTCACCGCGACGCAAATCAGCGAACAGATCGCCGGCTTCTTCAACCACGCGAGCGACGTCAACATCGGCTACCTCCGAAAGACATTCGACTCGGTGGACAGCCCTCTCGCCACCAAGAGCGGGACCGGCGTGCCGGTGGCCGCCCCGGCGGCGCTGCAGCCCATCGAGGAGGAGGCGGCCGGCACGAGCGCCGCCGGCGCGGCGGCGAAGAAGAAGGCCCCCGCCCCCAAGACGAAGAAGCCCCCCGCCCCCAAGACGAAGAAGCCCCCCGCCCCCAAGACGAAGAAGCCCCCCGCTGCCGCACCGGCGCCCGAGCAGCCGGCGCCCGAGCAGCCGCCCGCCCCGCCACCGACTCCACCGCCCTCCGGAGGGCGCCCGTCGCGCAACCGGGTGCCCACGCAGCGGGCGGTGGAGTCGGCGCAGCAGGAGCGCGCGGGGCGCCGCCGCCGCGGCTAGAAGTCTATGCTCCTAGACACGAAGCTAGGGGGGGATGGCTCGGGCATCTCAAAAATATGGTCGGTCAGCAGCGGCACCGTTTGCAGCTCACCGCCGGCGCTGATATTGTAATACAATGAAACTTTCACTTTCGTGCGGAAGTGGGTCGACGTCGGCGACAGCCAGAACGAAAAGTTCTGCTCGTCGGCGACGTCTATCCAGGTGGCCGAGTCGACCGGCAGCGAAATGAAGCGTCCGCCCTTGTGGTCGTTGTCGCTTGCCGCAAACACCTCGAACACTAGGCGGGCGGAGTGGAACGTCACGCCCGCGGGGAACGTCGCGTTCGGCACCGGACCGATGCGGAGGTTCTGCAGCCTAGGCCGGATAGACATGCGCTGCCCGCCGGTGGGCGTGACGGCGAAGCTGCTCTGAATTATCGAGACGGTGGCGAGGCTGCGGGCATTGGCACGCAGGAAGTAGTCTAGGGGGACGCGGGGGCCCGAGACGAGGCCGTCCACGTAGCCCTTGGTGGCGGCATCGGAGGCGCTTGTCGGCTCGCCCACGTTCTGAACCTTTTTTCCCGTAAAATTTATCAAATTCGTTACAATGAGGTTGGGGGTCGAGCACACCCCCCCCGCTGCGAGCGTCACGAACTTAGCGAAAACAGATTTCCACGGCGTTGTTGCACCGCCTAGGGTGTACTCGTCAGGCTGGTTCGGAAGCAGATCACCGCACTTGAAATTGTTGTCGCCGACGGTCACCGTGTCGGTGGTTCCGCCGAGGCTGATGAAATTCGTCCAGTTCGGGCGCCCGGGAAGGTCCAGCCACGTCGTCGTCGACCCGTTGTCCGCGACGTAGGACCGCAGGAACTCGTGCGTCACCGCCTCGTCGTCAAAGAACGGCGCTTGCCCGGACATGCGCACGCGCTGAAAGTAGCCGAACAGCCATCGGCGACCGTCCTGCCCGAGGTTGAACGTCACGTTCGCCGACGGCGTGACGGAGTCGCTGGCCACGACGTCGAAGTTCGAAGGCTGCGGGGGGTAGATGTACTGCCCGATGTCGGAATAGGAGAATTTGGAGACCCACGCCGGCATGTCCGTCAGCCCGCCAAACGACGTCGTGCCCGGCGGGCCTACGATCGACTGCCCGTCGGCACCGGGCGGACCTTGCGCTCCCGGGAAGCCTCGCGGACCTTGCGCTCCGTCCTGCCCGTCGGCCCCGGGCGGGCCTACGATCGACTGCCCGTCGGCACCGGGGGGGCCTACGATCGACTGCCCGTCGGCACCGGGCGGGCCTTGCGCTCCCGGGAAGCCTCGCGGACCCTGCGCTCCGTCCTGCCCGTCGGCACCGGGGGGACCTTGCGCTCCGTCCTGCCCGTCGGCCCCGGGGGGACCTTGCGCTCCGTCCTGCCCGTCGGCACCGGGCGGGCCTACGATCGACTGCCCGTCGGCACCGGGGGGGCCTTGCGCTCCGTCCTGCCCGTCGGCACCGGGCGGGCCTACGATCGACTGCCCGTCGGCACCGGGGGGACCTTGCGCTCCGTCCTGCCCGTCGGCTCCGGGCGGGCCTTGCGCTCCGTCCTGCCCGTCGGCACCGGGGGGACCTTGCGCTCCGTCCTGCCCGTCGGCCCCGGGCGGGCCTTGCGCTCCGTCCTGCCCGTCGGCTCCGGGCGGGCCTTGAGCTCCGTCCTGCCCGTCGGCCCCGGGCGGGCCTTGCGCTCCGTCCTGCCCGTCGGCCCCGGGGGGGCCTTGCGCTCCGTCCTGCCCGTCGGCACCGGGCGGGCCTTGCGCTCCCGGGAAGCCTCGCGGACCTCTGTCTCCTTGAGCGCCCGGGATGCTGGCCCCCAGCGCTCCTGGCTCGCCCTGTGGCCCCTGCAATCCCTGTGGCCCCGGTGGCCCCGGTGGCCCGACCGCCGATGGGTCGCCCTCCAGCAGCACGCGGCGTGGCGGCCCGCCATCGTTGTCGGCAGACAGGATGTTGTCAGCGTAGATGTTCACGAAGTGCCCCTCCAGCCACGGCTTCACGGGCGCGCCTAGGCGTTGGAAGGGGAAGCCGGGGTGCGGCTCGTGCGGGATGAGGTCGCCGTTCACCACGATGCCCTCTGTCCAGTTCAGCTCGTCGATGCGCTGCAGCGAGACAGTGGAGGGATGCTCGGGGTCCACCGCCGCGATGCTGTCCCGCAGCGCCTGCAGCGTGTCCGTCAGGCTCTCGCCGTCCAGCGTGACATCTGCGGCAAAAAGGTCCGCCCACTCGTGCGTCTCGCTGCCGAGGGCGGTGTCCGGCTGCGGCAGCAGCGATGCGCCGACGGAGACGCCTCCGCCATCGGTGGCTGCGGAGATGGCGTCCGTGCTGACCTCTTCCGCGAAGCCGAGGACGGTGGCGCTGAGCGACTCGAGGTCGGCGCCCTGCTGCTCGAGCTCGGCGCCATGCAGCTCGAGCTCACCGTCCTGCCGGTCGTTCTCCGCCTCCTCCACCGTCACCCGCGCCGCCAGCTCCTGGAAGAGCAATTCTATTTGACTGAGGTCGACCTGCACCGCCCGCCTCCCGTTCAGCTGCAGCGGCGCCACCACCTGCCGGGACTGGTTCATCCTGCTGCTCGCTGCTCCTCTCGAAAGAAAGTTTCAGCGTGGCGGTGAACCGCCCACCGTTCAGCTCGAGCGTCCTCCCGTCGTCGTCGGAGAGGCGCAGGCTCACGTAGCTGAGGTAGCGGTTGGCCACGGAGACGAAGGCGTCCGTCGAGTAGTGGTCTATCTCGTTGAACTGCGCGCTGGACGGAATTTTCGCGAGGATGTCGCCCACTCTGCGCATGCGCGGGTCCCTGTTCTGTGTCAGCAGATTGCTGTGCACGAAGGCGCAGCTGGTGCGCGTGAGATCGACCACGCTGCTAGCGGTCAGCTGGAAGTGAAAGTTGTCCGACAGGGTGGCCCTGTCGCCGACGCGCAGGCCGAGCAGCCGCTGGCATGTGGTGCCCGGCTGCACCACCAGCACCGCCTCCGCGTCGTCCGTGCCCTCCAGGGTCAGGCGGTTGGTGAACTCGTCGTAGCTCGCGACGTAGTCCTGCAGACGGTCGGCGTTCAGAAAGGCCACGACGTCGTCCACCGATCGGTTGCCGTGCGGCAGCCGGACGGTGACGTCGGGCGCCCACTCAGCGCTGCCGTCGTCGTAGGCCAAGACGAGCGTGTCGTTTTCCCCGAAGATGCTGTAGTAGCTGTGCGGCAGCCATGCGTTCAGCAGGCGCACCTGCAGCGTGTGGCGCTCGGGCACGGTGATGGGGTCGCGCAGCGCAAAGACGTGCGTGCCATCGGCGAGCGTCGCGTCGGCGTATGCAGTGTCGAGGTACAGTTGCTGAAGCATTGCACGCGTGACTCAATTACACGATGTCAAAGAAATATTGCTGTGCTAGGGCTGCCTGACTACGCTGCCGCCGCTTCTCCGCCTTCGCCGTGCGCGCTCGCAGCAGCGCAGCCTTCATCTTCTCGCTGGCTACTCGCTTCGGCGGGGGCGCAGCAGCTGAGGGCTCCGGTCCAGCGGCTGCTGCGGAGGGCTCGGGCTCGGAGGGCTCGGGCTCCTCCGGCGCTGCGGCCGGAAGCGCTCCACCAGCCACAGCATCCCGCCAAACACCGCGAGGTACCGCAGCATCGGGCTGCCCTGCACCGTCTCCGTCACTGTCGTCGCCGCGCTCGAGATCGCTGCACCGTCCCATACCATTTTTTCTTTCTGCAGTAGAAAATAAAATAGAGCTATGGCGTCTAGTGTTGCTGCTGCTGCTGCTCCTGCTGCTGCTGCTGCTGTGCTGCACGATGAGGGTCAGGCTGTCGCGACCGGCGAGGCGGTGTCCAGCATCGGCCCGTGCGCGCCGCTCCCGCCGGGAGCGCTCCCGGTCGACGCGTCCTTCGGCACGGTGGCGTGGTGGAAGGAGCACTACGCCGGCTTCGGCTTCACCGAGGAGCAGTACGCGGTGCTGGAGGCCGTGACGTGGGGCGTGGCGCCGAAAGAAATCAGACGCGTTATTAAAAGACGAGCGAAGGCTGCTGCTGCAACATGCGCTTCGCCATCGAAGACAAGTCAGCCTTCCGAGTGAAGCCGCCGGCGTTCCTGTGCGACCGGAAGATCCACGAGCAGATAGTCTCGCCGCTGCCCGACCGCCCGTTCTTCCTCGCTATCATCGGCAGCGCCGGCACGGGAAAAACTTCGATGCTGATAAACCTCCTGTCCAGCAAGCAGGCGTACCGGCGGGCGTTCCACGCGGTGCACGTCGTCATGCCGCCGCACTCAGTCGCTAGTCTGAAAAATAACATCTTCCGTCGGCACGACAAGATGCACGCCGAGCTGGACTGGCCGACGCTGGACGGGGTGCGCGAGGCGGTGAGGGCATCGGCGGAGAAGGGCAAGAGCAGCCTGCTGGTGCTGGACGACGTCACCGCAGCGCTGAAGGACGCCGACATCCAGCGGGCGCTGCGCGACCTCATCTACAACCGGCGGCACTACCGCCTGTCCATCCTGCTGCTGGTGCAGTCCTACAATGCCGCTCCGCTGTCGCTCCGAAAGACGCTGAGCCACTTCCTGCTGTTCAAGCCTCGAAACAAAAAAGAGAGCACAGCCATCTTCGAAGAGCTGGTAGCGATGGAGCGCACAGAGGCTGAGGCGCTCATGCGCTACGTGTTCGACAGGCCGTACAACTTCCTTTTCGCCGACACCGGGACGGGCGAGGTCTACAAAAATTTCGACCGTATTGCTATACAGGAGAGCGACAGCCGACATGCCCGCCCGACAGACGGCGAAGGCTAGCGGCAGCAGCAGCAGCAGCAAGAAGGCCAAGAAGCCAGCGGCACGCAAGCCTCGAGCCCCCCCTCGCAGGCGACGCGCAGCGGGGGGCGCGAGGCAGAGCGTGCGCGTGAACGTGGTGCAGCGCGTCGGCGGTGGCGCAGCAGCAGCAGCAGCACCGCAGGCGGAGCCATTCACCCGGGGGTGGACTATGGGCATCGCAGCGCCGGCGCCGGCGCCCGTCGTCGTGCAGCAGCCCCCGCCGAACGTTTACTGGCAGCGGCCCGCAGCGGCAGCAGCAGCGGCGAGCGCGTCGAGGTCAGTGGGGACTGCCACCAACGGCATGAGCGCGTTGCGGACAGTGGGGACTAGCACCGCCGCATTGCAGAGGCACGAGCCATTGGAGCGCGCAGCGTCCCCCATCCCGCCCGTGTCGCGCAGGATGCCGGAGGCAGTGCCGACGCCGTCGCGTCCCGCCATGGTGCCGACCGACCCTCTGTCATCGGCAGACACCCGAGGCACAGGCTTCAACCAGCTGCTGTTAGCGGAGCTCGACATGCGAGACGCCGGCGCCACCGACGCCGATGTTAACGACATGTTGGCGCAGGCATTGGGCAGCAGCTCAGGCAGGCAGCAGCTCAGCAGCCCGATTGCACGGACGGACCGCACGCAGACGGTGCAGTCGATGCTGGAGCAGGCAGCCGAGTTGGGCGTCACCGTCCCGCGCGGCCTGAGGAAGAAGGCCAAGGCGGAGATAGCCCGCTACATCGACGAGCAGCTTAGCAAGTAAGAAAAAACCTGTAACTATAAACAAAACAACACACATGACCTTCGCGCGCTTCCTCGGCGAAAAGCTGCACAAGTTCCGTTCTATCGGCGAGAAGGTCGCGCACGGCGTGCGCAGCGTGGGCAACAAGGTGGGGGGGTGGCTGCTGAGCGCAGCGGCGCCCGTCGCGGCGTTCAACCCCGCCCTAGGCGCCGGCCTCGCGTCCGCCGGGGCCGTGGCGACGGGCATAGCCGGCATTGCGGGCGGCGTCGAGGGCGCGCTGACCACCGGGCGGGTGGACGCCGCCGCCGTCAAGGGCCACGCGGACGCTGTGCGAGCTGCCTACGGGCAGATGCGGGGGCAGCTACGGTCGCAGATAGAGAGAGGGGGGTAATCTTTTTTTTTCTGAGACGATACTAAAACCCACAATGCAATCGGCGACCGCGCGCTCGTCGCTGTCCGACGCCTTCGTCTATGGCAACAAGCCCCGCGCGGCTCCGGCGACGAAGAGCCGCGTGCACATCTACCCGGAGAACGGCGGGTCGAGCGGCTTCGCGCCGGGCAACACCATCCGCATCGTCATCCCCACGGGCAACCGCGGGGAGTACCTCAACACGCGCATGAGCTACCTGAAGCTGCGCTTGACTAACACAGACCCCGACCCGAACGTGGAGCTGACGCTGGACTTGTCCGCCCACAGCCTGATTCGGTCGCTGAAGGTGTCCGCGTCGGGAGGCGCCGGGGGCGGTGTCCTCGAGAACATCGAAGAGTACAACGCGTTGCTGCAAGCGCTGACGGACACCAGCGTGTCGCAGGACCAGTTGACGAGCGAAAGGTCGGTGGCGGAGGGCAGTGAGACCGGAGGCAACATCTTCGGCGGAAACTCCAAAATTTTCTGCCTCCCGCTGATGTCGGGCGTGCTCGGCACGCTGCAGCAGAAGTATTTGCCCACGGGCGCCATGGCGCGCACCCACCTCGTTTTGGAGCTCACGCTTGCGGAGCGCGACCGGGTGCAGCTCCAGTCGGCCCCTTGGGCCGTCTCCGACGTCGAGTTCGTCGCGGAGATGATTCACCTGGACCCCGCTGTGGACCGCGCCATCGCCGAGGCAAACTCGCAGGGCATCGTGGTGCCCTTCCACACCTACAGCCAGCACCGCTGGATCTCGCCCAGCGGGAGCGGGAGCATGTCCATGAGCTTCAGCTCTCCCTTCCGCTCGCTCAAGACGCTGCTGGCGATCTTCCGCCGCGACCTCGCGAGCTACGACACCGTCAACTACGTCTCCACGCGCACCAACCCCGTCGGCGACACCGGCCGCTGGCAGTTCAGCATCAACGGCGTCCTCACCCCCAGCAAGGAGGTGGGCAGCAACGCGGAGTCGTGGGCGGAGATGCAGAAGGCTCTCCATGCCTTCGGGTCCACCGAGTCCCAAGGCAACATCAGCTACGGCG
Source organism: Tetraselmis chui (assembly GCA_026401115.1). Lineage (NCBI taxonomy): Eukaryota > Viridiplantae > Chlorophyta > Chlorodendrophyceae > Chlorodendrales > Chlorodendraceae > Tetraselmis > Tetraselmis chui. The sequence continues at coordinate 42,184 of JAPMLY010001015.1, forward strand.
AGTGGAAGGGCGACCTCGACCAGCAGGGGAAATTCCTGATCGGGCTGGACCTCGAGTCGCAGAGCCACAAGAGCGCGCTCTCGCAGAACGGCGTCGACGTGAGCACCTCCGTCTCGCACCTCATGGTGACCTTCGCGGAGCAGCTCACCGCGAGCATGACGGTCGACGTCTTCTCCCACTACGACTCCTTCCTCATGGTGGGGGCCGACGGGCTTGTAAATGTCTTCTATTAGATACAAACCCAGCAACATGCCGGCCGCGCGCCGCAGGATAGTGGTCAGCTCGCAGGAGCGCCTCGGCGGCACGGCGGCCGCCTTCACCGTGCGCACGCCCGCCTTCCAGAACGGCAGCGGCTTCCAGGGCCAGCCGCGCGTGCGCTTCGCGCTCGAGTGGTGCACGCCGGTGAGCGGCTTCCAGGGCATCGCGCCGGCGCCGCTGTCGCTGCTGCTGTGCTCGCCCTCCGTGCAGCAGTCCAACACTTGGAAGAGTTGGGCGCCGGCGGACAACGACGCGGTGCTCGCGCTGCTGCAGTCGCGCGGCGGCGACAACGTCTACGGCGAGATGGCGGACAGTCCCTACGTGCAGAGCAGCGCGTGCGCCGGGCTGTGCGACGGATCGCGGCTCGTGCGCGGCGACATGTCCTTCTACCTCCTGCAGGGGCCGACGGTGACGCGGAGGAGCGTGCAGCGGTGGGAGCCGGACGTCGTCACCGACTTCAGCTTCAGCCTCGTCTTCTGGGTGGACGAGCCGGAGCGCCCCCTCGCGTCGCACCCCCCCTTCTTCCACGTCTGGCTGCTCTCGCGCGGCGGCAGCGACCGCGTGCCGGTGGACTTCCGCACCTTCCGCACCGACCGCGAGGAGGGCGAGGGCGCGCGGTGGCAGGTGGCGGTGTCGCACTGCTCGCTCGTCCGCCTCGTGGGCGCCGCCAGCAGCTACGGCGTCGCGGTCACGAGCACCACCTTCGTGGACGACCCCTTCCAACAGCTGAGCGTGCTGGCCTACCTGCCGGGCACGGAGTCGGCCGGCGGCGCGGTGTTCGCCGGGCAGAAGCTCAGCCTCAAGGGGGTGCACGAGGACACGGTGGGCCTCCCCCTCCGGCGGCCGCTCGACTGGGCCGGCGAGGTGGACCTGCAGCTCCGCACCGCCGCCGGCGGCTTCGCGCCCGTGCCCGACGCCGCCTCCGCCTTCGTAATTTGTCTCACCTTCTTTCAGATACCGCCATGAGCACGCCCGCACCGGGCGCCCCCTTCCGCCACACGCTGAGCACCGGCGAGTTCGCCGGGCGCGTCCTGCGGGACGGCGTGCACGAGGGCTTCGTGGAGGTGTTCGCGCAGCCGACGGCCGGCGAGCCCGCCATCGACCCCTCCGACGCCTCGGCGCCGGTGCTGGCGGAGAGCACCGTGGAGGCCGGCGCCGCCGGCCCCTTCACCGCCACCGTCCGCATTTCTTTCTACGACACATACTAGCCATGTCCTTCCTGCGAGCCAACCTGCGGCTCTCCGACACCAACCGCCCCGACGTCGCGACCTACCTGCCGCCCTCCAACTTTCTGCTCGGCTTCACCACCTCTATCCGGCAGAACAGCCTAGGGAACGTTGTGCAGGACCCGCGCGCGGTCGCCCGGCTGGAGGTGAGCGTCGACGGCGCCGCCGGCGCCCCCCCGCCCGGCACAGTTTTTCTTCGGTGATTCCAAAAAACACCATGAGCGACAGCGACACCGCCGTCACGGTGGAGAACCCGCTGCTAGAGAAGTGGCGCACGCACGCGAAGCGGGTGAAGCGAATGCACGGCGCCGCGCACGCCCTCTACAAGGGCCGAGCGGACGCGGCGCTCTACACGACGGTGTTCCTCTCCCTCGGCGTGGGCTGCCTCAACCTCACCTTCGGCATCGGCCGGCCGGAGACCGCCACGGCCTTGCCCGCCATCGTGAGCGGCTGCCTCTCGCTGCTCTCGGGGTCGGTGACGGCGCTCAACAGCGGGCTCGAGTGGCCCAACAAGGCGGAGCGGCACGACGCGTTCGCCTCGCGCTTCGGCGAGGTGGTGCGCGACATCAACACGGAGTGCTCGCTCCGCCACCTGCACGACGCCGACTACGCGAGCGAGGGCGACTTCCTCCGCCACATGTCGACCGAGATGAGCCGGCTAGAAGAAAGCGCGCCGAACATACCGGCCGCTATAGAAAATTCTCACGCTTCTCCAAAAGCATGAGCGGCGTGACCGAGGTGCGGCTCTACCGCAACATCGTCGACGCGGTGCCGGCGGACTACACGGACGTCACACGACCAACTATTTTTGGGTGGAGCTCATCGACGCCAAGGGCAACACGGCGGGGCCGCAGCCCGCCGGGAGCTACACGGCGCCGAGGATGTGGAGTTTCCACGTTGAGGTTCCATCGGTGCACCCGGAGCTGTGGTTATTCCCGGCGGCGGTCTCGAGCTCGTTCGGGGGGGAAGCAGTTTTTACCAACACATGGCGCTTAGCATATGGGGCGGACCGAATTTTTACTGAAGACAATGCCGTGGGCAGTCTACTGTGGACTATAGCGGACTACACCAACAGCTTCGCGCCGGTGTTCTATGTGGACTGGCACCGCCCGAAACACACGCCGGGAGTCGAGATAAGGAGGGACGGGGTGCCGGTGTATAGAGAGACGAGTAACCAAGGGGGCGGTAATTTCCCATCCCGGTACACGATTGAGTACGCAATATAGGCTGCAGCGGCGGGTGCCGCGGCGCCCTCCGTCTTTGCCGCGGCAAGGGCGGAGGGATGCGTGCGTGCGCGCATGCGTGAGTGCAAGGAGTCGGGCCAATATGTAATCAATAATTTGAATTCAAATTTTTACACGTGCTGCGAGGTACGGGTACTAGCCAATAAAATTGTACCGTCGGGGCGCGCTTTGTGCGCCTTTCGCGAGTGCGAGTGGATCGGGGGATCGGCGAGTGGGCGTGAGTGGTTGCGGTCGGCGGAGGCACTGGGCGGTGCAGCCTCGGCGGTGCAACCCGGTACTCTGCGGAGGCCCCGGTGTGGAGTGAGGTGTTGCGTTAGCAACGGGCACCGGTACTCTTTACTTTATTTTTTTGCGAAAAAGAGAAGAGTACCAGGGTACCGAGTACCAGGACATTTTAGAAGTTTGCTATAATTTTAGGGGTATAGGGGTATAGCAATATAAACACTTTTGCTGGAGTACTTGGTCCTTGGTACCGCCCCCCCCGGTGTGGAGCGAGTGGTAGCGCAAGCACCGGCACCGGTGCCATTTAGCGACAATAATTAGTACCTTTGCGGGGGGTACCGGGTTGTTTTTGGGGGGGGTGGGTCGGGTCGGGTCGGGTCGGTCGGGTCCCTCCGCCTTTGCCTTGGCAAGGGCGGAGGCATGCGTGCGTGCAGCATCGGCGCTCGGCGGTGGGCGTCAGTGGTTGCGGTCGGCGGAGGCATGCGTGCGTGCACCATCGGCGCTGGGCGGTGCAGCCTCGGCGGGAGGTAACGCTGCCCGGCGCGCGACAGCACGCGGGTTAACAAAACAACGCTGCGTGCTCAACCAGTGAACGCACGAAGCCCGGCGCGCGACAGCACGCGGATTAACAAAACAACGCTGCGTGCTCGACGAGTCGACGCACGAAGCCCGGCGCGCGACAGCACGCGGGTTAACAAAACAACGCTGCGTGCTCGACGAGTCGACGCACGCTGCCCGGCGCGCGACAGCACGCGGGTTAACAAAACAACGCTGCGTGCTCAACCAGTGAACGCACGAAGCCCGGCGCGCGACAGCACGCGGGTTAACAAAACAACGCTGCGTGCTCGACGAGTCGACGCACGCTGCCCGGCGCGCGACAGCACGCGGGTTAACAAAACAACGCTGCGTGCTCAACCAGTGAACGCACGAAGCCCGGCGCGCGACAGCACGCGGGTTAACAAAACAACGCTGCGTGCTCAACCAGTGAACGCACGAAGCCCGGCGCGACAGCATGCCCGGTGCAATAACGCTGCGTGCTCGACGAGTGAACGCACGAAGCCCGGCGCGACAGCATGCCCGGTGCAATAACGCTGCGTGCTCGACCAGCGAACGCACGAAGCCCGGCGCGACAGCATGCCCGGTGCAATAACGCTGCGTGCTCGACGAGTGAACGCACGAAGCCCGGCGCGACAGCATGCCCGGTGCAATAACGCTGCGTGCTCGACGAGTGAACGCACGAAGCCCGGTGCGCGACAGCACGCCCTGTGCAATAACGCTGCGTGCTCGACGAGTGAACGCACGAAGCCCGGCGCGCGACAGCACGCCCTGTGCAATAACGCTGCGTGCTCGACCAGTGAACGCACGAAGCCCGGCGCGACAGCATGCCCGGTGCAATAACGCTGCGTGCTCGACGAGTGAACGCACGAAGCCCGGCGCGACAGCACGCGGGTTAACAAAACAACGCTGCGTGCTCGACGAGTGAACGCACGAAGCCCGGTGCGCGACAGCACGCCCTGTGCAATAACGCTGCGTGCTCGACGAGTGAACGCACGAAGCCCGGTGCACACGGCGCGCGAGGACAAAAAAGAAATAGAAAAGAATTTATTACAAAAATGGCGTGGGGAACGCGCCAGGACCATTCTAGTACATTAGGTGGTCCACTGTGGGGACAGAATAGATACAGGAATCTCATAATAGTTAACCTGTAGCTTACAATATATAAACGAAGTTTGGATAATGGCCCTACGCCGTATGACAGTTACATGCGATAGGCTGCATGCTACTGCTGCCTGTTTTAATAACTAGTTTCGCTACTCAGCAAGAGCCACAGATTCAGCGTAGATAACTATTGCCATGCAGAGTTGTACTGTCTACTGAGGAACCTGGTGGTAGGCTCTGGGGGAAATGGCGACGACTGGAAATCAGGCGGGGCGGCAGGTCTCGAGAACTCCGCGGACATCCCGTACCAATGCATGGATTCCATGCCGCCTGTCGGCCGCCACACTTCTGTAGCTTCCGGGAAATCATGTCCGACCAAGCAAGCAACGTCTTCATAGAAGTGCGCTATATCTGATCCACGGGGGACATCTTGAGTGTATCCTCCGTGGGTTTGGCAGGTTTGCTGATGCTGTGCAGGTCGTGCCGACGCTGACTGTCCGCACAGCATTTCAGCTGCCACATGTAGCTCGCTTGGTTCCACACACATATTGCCTGTGTTGTGGGTGTTGGAGGAGTTAAACAGACCGGAGTTGGACGCCAGGACCGCCGGGGTATTGGCAAAGAAAGTTTCCATCGATCTCGCTGAGCAGTTCTCCTCGCCCGGTTGGCTACTAGGCTGAGCGCAAGCCAAATTTTCGAGGCTCTCATCCATACTAATATACTCAGGCGATATCGAATCTCTGCCGTTGCTTCTACACGGCTCTGGCTTCGATGAGAAATTCTTGGCGGCGGTCTTAGAAGATTCAAGAGATTCTTTAGGCGGACCTTCTTCCAACAACTCCTCCAGAGATTTTTCAGACTTAAGGTATTTATTCTTCAGGCAAACCGGGTGAGTCGGGTTTTTCTTGGCGGCGCAGTTCCAGAAATTCTTCACCGAGTTGTCCGTCCGGCCAGGTAGCAGCTGAGCGATCAGTGCCCACTTGCCACCAAATCGAGTTAAGGCGTGGTGCACGACAGCTTGTTCCCAGGGAGAGAACTTCGCCTACAAGTGAAATAATCAGGTGCGAGGGAAGTTAGTAATCTTGGTACTCCGCTGTGTAATATAAGTTCTTTAAATTCGGATACTTATTTCTTGCGTATTTTAGTCCGCGTGTTCCTTATTCCTGTCCAAGTATTTATATACCGGCGTAGTGGCCGCGAACACGCCAAGACCCGTATCACATCAAGGGCGGAACCAACCTTATTCACGTGTGGGTTTAGCTGATTGCACCAGCGAAGACGACAACTCTTTCCGCTCCGACCAGGGACGCAGGCAGCGACCCTGGTCCAGTTGTGCGGGCCAATCCTCTTCACTGCATCAGCAAGCAGCTGATCCTCGTACAGCTTCCAGGGACCAGACCTTAGACTGCCGCTAACAGAGCTGCCATTCCGCGAAAGGGGGGAATTTCCAATCTGGTAGTGAAAGCAATCTCCGTTTCCCTTGCCTAAGGGCGGCATACTCGTAGCAGATGTGCTTGCGTCCATTCCAGAACTTTGTCTGAATGAATGTTACGGCACGCAGAGTTCGTGGCAACGAACAAAAACTTGTCTACACCAAAACTGCCGCCGACCAGGCGAACCAGCGTGGACAAACACCCTTAGACGGCCTTTGAAAACTGTGGAGAACGTGGAAAAGTGCCGTGAGAATCACCAGCGTGTGCTCAATCGTGCGGTAACTATCGAAGTTGCGTGTCAGTATGTTGACAGGAGAAGTGGAGTGTCCGTGCGAGTGTGCGCGACGGTGTTATTGTCCGGGTCCGGGTACCGGTGCGCGTGGCTATCCGCGGTGCTTGTCCCTCTTCTGAGATGAGCCTGACCCAATGACCTTTATTGTGGGTACTTGTACGGATATCTGTACTGATCCGCCGAGCAAACTACAGTAATAACGCGCTCTGCTGCACATCACCCGTAACGAAAAAGGAACAGAAATAAATAATGGCCCACGCGGGCTAGATACCCAAATAACTTACAGCGAAGTACACTCCTCCACATGATTCCGGACAAGACTTCGCACCTTCGCATCTGGAAAATGTAACCATTCGTCGCATTTTACATCTCTTCTCATTAAATCCTAGCCAATGCTTTGGCGCCCAAGATGGATTGCGCCAACAAATACAGGGGGCGAATTCGAGCATTACCGGGCTTGTGTACATCGGGTTATCGCGCCCGCACCCGTGCGACACGCTCTTTCAAGTAGTCGCCGTGCCGGTTAAACGAAAAGAGTAACGGGCTAAAAGCGCTACAATATGAATGATCGTGCGATGGTCGCGCAAGTATGATGCATATGCGACGGAGGGGGAGGTGTTAAGGTGTTGGACATGCCGTTGTGGTAGAAACGCACATCATTGCGTATTTAGACTTCCCACCAACATGTCCACATCCCAAGGGCAAGCTACGTTCGGTCGCAATGTTCGAACGGCCATAACTTACTCAAACGAGGTCAAAACGTTTTAAAAATATGTGCCGTTGGGCGTGCCTTTTCAATTCACGTCGAAAGCTCCTCCTCCCGTCGGGTTCGAACACGCAAATCGAGTTTCGGTGAATTACTCTATCCTCTAGAATTTTCCGGCAGAGTTCGTTGAGCTACATTGCCAAGTAACACCCGTCGAATTCGGCTCATCTCATGATGCGATTTGTGCCGAGTTTGTCGATACATGCTTATAATTTTTTTATTCCAACAGATTTACAAGCTTAGTTCCCGACGACGCGTACCACGCGTAAGGCGGGTGTGGTTAGCAAAAGCACATAACCAAGCATTTCAATCACCATTGTCAACGTGACGAGTCCCAAACGGCCAAGTTGGACCTCGCCCCTCGCAAGAACCAATCGCACTCGCCCAATTATGGCGTGCACCGTTTATCTAGACCTGCATCATGTGGGCTTGTACTCGCTTGTTTTCCAAATATGTCAGCCGTACCTTTGGCGTGAACTTACTTATATGCTTCATTCACACACCCGCAAACTAAGCCTCGCGTATTGAACATAGAATTAACGCCTCAAATAAACCCCCTCCAACAACTCCGGAAACGTACATTGTAGTGACTTACTGAGCAATATGCAGCTTGGTATGAGCGCTTGAGCGTTTTCCGAGCGTAGCGCTCAAAACGACGTTTGTAGTTTAGACAATTTTCTTGGAATTTCTGGGTGTAAATCGACAAACTCCGCCGACAACACTCGCTTTAAGCTCAGGTCTAGCCATACCGAATGACAGCTAACTGATTGCTTCCGAGCTCTACAACACTTGGGCTGTACCTGGGTGTCGTCGTACTTGACGGTATGAGAGGGGCGCGTGTTATTGACTAGCTAATGTTTAACAAAATGGATGTCCAGACTTATATGGAGGAGTGTTTTTGTTTGAGGCAATAACATTTTGGATTGTAAATATCAATTATAATTATCATTGAAGTCAATCAATTCAGACCATTTTTATTTCAATGAAGTCGTGGCGATTACTGCACACACTGGAAAGCTTTTCTTTATCGCTGATTTTGAAGGAATTTTTTTTTTTTTTTTTTATAAAGCACTATTGGAATTTTACATATTATCAAAAGATGTACATTTATTACAAAATCGTTACGAGTAGTTAAAAATGGATATTACATAATACAGGTACGGGTACTGGCTTAGGCCTGTGGGTTTTTTTTCATCCTGCTTGCTCCTTTGTACAGGTACTTGGTGGTTTCCACTGCATTTTATTGTAAAAAATATCGAGTTGATATTACAATAACCACTAGCGAGCAAAAACCCTATTTTGGACATGAACCTATTTTGAACAAATAGCGGTTTAGGCCTACCCTAGCCCGCCTAGACGAGGTCATTTCAAGACACAAACCCTATCATAGAACATCGCTACTAATCCTTAGATATTGCTGTGCTTTGGATTCCGTGATCCTCTTGTCAGTCTTGCCCTCTTGTTTCCCCTCCCACTGCTTTCCCTCACCTGTCCTTGCTCATCTTGTTCTTCTTGTAAACAAGGCGTTTTTAATAACCACTAGATAAGGGGGGTGCAACAACAATCGTGCGAAAATATAAAGATGGATAAGCGATTTTTTCTAATAATGCCATTTTGATTATAATTGATATAATCCGACTTCCTCCACCTCGCTTGGACCTCGTCGGCGGAGGACCTCGTCGGAGGAGGCCCTCGTCGGCGCCAAGGCACGTCGCCCCCGCATGCTCCTTACCCTCCCTCCCTCCTCCCTGTTCATAGCGGGAAGGCATGGGAGGGGGTGGCTCTGCGTGTTTTTTAGCGATCTACGCTGCTCCCAGGGCCTTGTTATGGCCGACGACCGGGCCATTGACCGGCCTTCGCGTCTTGTTCCCGGGCCGTCCCGACTGGCTTCTCCCTCTCTTCTTCTCCCTTTCGCCCGGTCCTCCGCGTATGGACCTCCCCGTCGCGATTATGTTGCTCGTCGGGCCCGTGCTACGGTCCGTGCGTCGTCTGATGTTTGCCCCCCTGCATCCCATGTCCGTACCTCCGCATCGGGCCGCCGCGCCACTCCTCTTCATAATGCGCGACGCCCTCTTCGACCTGCTTTGTCTCTACCCCCTCTCGGTGGCTCCTGGCCATCTGTCGTGCGCGCCACTTGCGCCGCCCGTCGCCCCCGTACGAGTTGGACTAAAAAACATGATGCTCTGCGGCGGTCTGCTAGGCCTACTGCTGGTGTGCGGCGGGCTGCCCCCGCCGCTGCTGGATCGCGGGAGGCTGCCGATGCTGGTCGGCGCACGGGTGGTGCTCATGTTGCTGCAGTAGCCGGCGGACGTAGAGATAATGGTAGTGTTGGTGCCGCCGTTGCTGCGGCTGCTGTTGCTAATGGAGGTGCTGGTCGGCGCACGGCTGCTGCGGCTGTTGCTCCAGCAGCCGGCGGACGTAGCGATACTGATAGTGCTAGTGCCGCCGTTGCTGCTGCTGGTAGTGGTGGTGGTCGGTGGTCGGCTGTTGTTGCTGTTGCTGTAGCAGCCGGCGGACGTAGCGATAATGGTCGTGCTTGTGCCGCCGTGGTTGTTGTTGTTGTTGTTGCTGGTGGTGCTGGTCGGCGCACGGCTTGTGATGTTGTTGCTACAACAGCCGGCTGACGTAGAGATACTGGTAGATATGGTCATTCTGGTGCCGCTGCCCCCGCCGCTGTTGGTTCGCGGGAGGCTGCCGATGCTGGTCGGCGCACGGGTGCTGCTCATGTTGCTCCAGTAGCCGGCGGACGTAGAGATACTGGCAGTGTTGGTGCCGCCGTTGCTGCGGCTGCTACTGGTGGTGGAGGTGCTTGTCGGCGCACGGCTGCTCCTGCTGTTGATGCAGCAGCTGGCGGACGTAGAGATACTGGTAGCGTTGGTGCCGCCGTTGCCGCTAGTGCTAGTGGTGGTGGTGGTACTGGTCGGCGCGCGGCTCCTACTGTTGTTGCTGCAGCAGCCGGCGGACGTAGAGATATTGGTAGTGATGGTGCCGCCGTTGCTGCTGCTGCTACTGGTGGTGGTGCTGCTGCTGCGGTTGCTGGTCGGCAGTCGGTTGTTGCTGGTGGTATTGGCGTGTGCAGAGCCGCATCTAGGGGTGTTGGTGTTACTGGTTTTGCTACGAAGGGTGCAACTGCTCCTGCTGCTGCACGTGCTGGTGCTAGTCGGCGATCGGATGTTGCTGTTTCTTCAGGGGGACATCGTGCTGCTGTTAGTGTGCGGGGGCTGCAACTGGGGGTGTTGGTGGTGTTGATGCTATTGCAACTGCTGTTGGTAGTGCCGCTGCAGCTGGTAGTGGGGTTGCTACATGTGGGGTCTCTGCGGCTGCTGGTGCTGTTTTGAGGCCGGCTGTCGCGGCACCTACTAGTGGACATATAGACACCGATGGTAGGGCGTCTGGTGACGTTGATGTTTGTGTTGTAGTAGCCACAGGTGCCAATTCTAAGCCATCGGTTGCATCTGGTGGTACTAGTGGTGCTGCAGCTACAAATGAAGCTGCTAGATGGCACAATGTTGCTGCTTCAGTCACTATCGGTGGTGGGCGTCGTCATGTTGTTGTTGCTGGTGATACTGCCGCTACTACTAATGGTGTTGCTGGTACTACTGCTGCATGTGCTTATGCTGGCTGGCGGGCGGTTGCTAGTATTCGTAAGCAGAGGGTTACGGCGAGTGGTGTTGCTCATGATGCCGCTACTGCTGATGTTACTGCTGCCGCTGTGGGACTTGCGGCTGCCGGGGTTGGCTCGCGCCGAGCCGCTAGTGTTGGTGCTAGTGCTTGTGGGCACAGACATGTGGCTAGTGGTAGGGCCGCGGGTGGTGCTTATGCATTTGCCAGGTTGCTGCTGCATGGGCTGTTGGACAGAGAGTCCTAGCCGGTGATGGCGCTGCTAGTGGTGCTCCTACAAGTGATGGTCAGCGACTAGCCGTTGTTGCCACGGCCCGTGGGCAGAGGATTGACCGCGGTGCCGGTTCTGCAGCTCCTGGTGCCAATGGGCAGAGATTTTCTGCAGCCATGCGGATGGCAGCTTGTTGGCGGCCCGATGGTGTCGTTGGAAGCCGGCGAGTTGCGGCTATTGCTACTAATGTTTTGGCCGAGGCTTTTGGGTCGGAGCCGGGCCTAAGTGTATCGGGTGTTTTGTCTCCGTCGCGGGGGGAATGTTACACTTGCGCCCCGTGTGGCATACGGTTTGCTGGCCGTAAATGGCGCTCTAATTTCGTCAAATACACTAACATGTTCATAACTGGCAATTGCCCCTCTACTTCTGCACACCGTCGCCAAGCTCACCACCTTGCGACCTCCTCTCCGGACTTGTTTTCCCTTTGTGCCTCGGGCGACCACCTTCTATCTGCCACCCAAGCTCGCCCTCTTACCGCTCCATGCCTACACTGTGAGGCCGCTCCCGTTTCTCCAATCTCGGCTAACGACTATGCTGGCAGCTCCCGTCCGCCGCTAATTGGACCATGCCCCCTCCGAATAGCGGTCACCCCTCCCTCCCCTGCTTGGGGTGGACTCCCCCCCTTGGCTCCACTCTCTTCCCCACCCCGGGCCGAACCGGAGCTTACCCCCCTCACTCCCCCCCTCCATATGATGGACCCCCGCTACCTCATGGACAAGCTTTTACGCCCTCATTTGCTGCCACACTCCGCCGACATGCTGCTCTCCGATCCCCCCCTCGCGCTGCTGCTCCTGCCCCATGGTGCTCCGACAACGTCCTTGTCGCTTGTCTACTAGAGTTCCGACCTTTCACTGCGGCCCGGGGGGTTTGTGGGACACCGAGAGACGACCTACGTTCTGCCCGACAAGACACCCTCGAATATGCGACCTCCCTTCCCTCAACGGATTTTCGAGCCGCTGGAACTTTTTTGGCAATTCACCTCTTTGGCAGCCTCCTCCTCCGACCGTTCCCGGCGGCGGCCGGTGCTCGCATCCGCTCCCTTGTCCAACGTCGAGTCCGTCTCTTTTCCCTACGTCCGGAGAGGACGGACTCACGGGCATTGACACCCTTCTACGTATTATTCGAGATGGAGGTGAGCTTGCACGTGCGTGCCCGGGGGCTTCTGTGCCTAGACGCCCCGGCGGTCGGGGACGGGGTGGGGGGGGGCTCTCATCGTCGCCGGGCCCAGAACACTCAACGGGAGCAGCGGCACCCACCGAATCACCTCTCTGAAGGTGACCTCCGACGCCGTGTTGCCTTCCGTCGAGCCCGTGAGCTAGTGGAAGCTGGCCATCTGCGACGGGCCCGTATGGCCCTAGACGGAGCCGACTTCGGAATGGTGGAGGACGCGGACGCGGCTTTGGCCGCCATGCAACGGTTGCATCCTCCGCCCGGTACTCCCCACCTAGACTCTGATCTCCCCGACCCCCTGCCCCCCCCGGCGCACCCACCCCTCACGTATCTAGATGACTGTGACAGCCTCAAAGTATGGGAGGAGTCTATGCTCCTTCTCTTGAGAAAAGCACCTCGCTTGTCAGCCCCCCACGTTGATGGTTGGCGATGGGAACATGTCCGTGACTTGATTGTCCCGGCATAGCGTAAGTGGGTTAATCGCTACTCGGCGGGAAACATATCTGAGGCTGCGGCGGACTTTTTGGCGAGTGCGACCGGGTGGGCTCATCACAAACAAACCGTGGTCGACCGCGACGCCACTCGCCTTCGGGGTGAAGCTCCTAAAGTCCGGCCGCTTGGCGCCCGCCGGCGGCGCAGCGGCGGCGGCCCCGGAGAGGGGTGCGCTCGCAGGCCCGTCGGCACCTACCTCTACCTCCACGCGGTGGGCGCTGGTAACCCCGTAGCCGTGCCAAGCCTGGCACTGCAGGGGGCTGAACGAGGTACCGACAGCTGCGATCCGCAGGATAAGCAGCTGTCGGGAAGCCCTGTACGGAGGGTTTTGGAAAAACACAATATCCGTACACCGGCACATGGATCTCCCGCTCGGCCAGTCCGATATGTCTTTTCCGCGACTAAATACTCGCGGATACTCTCCCGATGATGGGGCGGGGGCGGCGTCTGCGAAATATTTTTTGGCGAAGAGGGGTACGGACTGGTCAGCGGAGGGACGAGGGTGTTGGAGCTGGCGGCGGACAGCTGGGAAGCAGCGCTAGGGCACGGCGCTCGCTAGCAGTCGCAAACCCTGTCAGAGCCTTAGGTCTCCCCTCGGGGCGAGGCATGATGCTACGCAGGATGGAGGTGGGTCGCAGCCGGAGGAGCGGCACGGTCTGGCGGCGGCGGTCATTAGGATCGCCCGCTGCCGGAAAAGCCCGGTACGGGGGGTTTTTGGAAAAAATCCCGTACCCACCATCTTTTGAGGACCGGCGACTCGATCCATGTGTTCTTCCAACCCCTTCCCCAGTCGGTACCCGGTTATCGATAGGCTGCATCAGGCAGTGTGCCTAGGGTTATCGTCACGGCACACTGCTCGTAAAGGCGGCCCCCTAATAACGTAAACCACCGGGGGAGGGTACGGACGGCCACATCACGATCAGATAGGTGTTGGAAACAGACGGGAAAAGGACAGGGGACATGAGAAATTCTGGCTCGGGGGCAAGAGAGCCAACCGGACACCGTCTGCAGCCTAGTTATTTTCTCTTCTCAGCCCCCGAAGGAGGAGAGAAGACTCGGCTAGGTGGCGAGCGGCGTCGGATGGAGCGGCTAATACCTCGGGCGGGGTTGAGCACGGATCGAGGCGGGACCGACGACGACCTATGCGAGGGGGTTTTTTCACCTGCCTTTCCCCCCAAGCTCCGGCACGACCGGAGTCGCACAGGAGCCGAGGTCAGGCACGTCCGCCTCGACCAGCTCAAGCTGAACAGCCTTGATGATCAGCGACCCCGCAGCGGCTGGAGCAAGCCGCGTGTCGTGGAGACTAGCGACATTTTTTTTTTCATACTGTATCCAAGAAAAAACGTATAGATCAGAAAGTAATAAATACCGGGTATGTTTTAGACGGTATCGTCACTGCCATTGGAGAGGTTGGGATTCGTGGTTCACGGTCTACCTCACGCTTCTAAGTCCAGTTAGGCGTAGCAAAAGGGGGGGCCAGAGACTCCAGCCGGTTTTTACTGGTATTGGAGTGTTTAATTTCAAATTTCCGGCCGCTTGCTGTCGGCAACTTTTTATCGCGGTTAGCTCATTGTCATGCCATAGCGCGGATAGCGACCGTTGCGGCCGACCACTTGGGCCATGTACAAAAATCGGTCTTCACCAAAGTTGGTATCGAGCTAGCCATTCATACCACTCGCATTGGCCTACAAGCTATTCATGATTGAAGCCTTCTAAGCTTGGACCTAAAGAACGCCTTCAACACCATTTCCCGCCGGAGTTTCCTTGCGAAGATGTACATGAACCCTGACTTGCATCCCATTATCCCGTTGGTTGAGATGATATGTTCACGGGACTCCACGGTGTATTATTTCGACCCAAATGATGCTTCGCTCTTGCACGGCACGGTTCAGTCACGTACGGGTGTCCGACAAGGAGATCCTCTTGGCCCGCTTTTGTTCAACTTGGCGATCAGCACCCCCCTCCGGAATATTGGAGAACGGTGCAAGGATTCAGCGGCGATCCAAGCCTTTTTTTACGATGGAAAGTATTTGATCAAAACGCCTTTCGTCCCGACTGTGATTACGGTGGCTACAGCGGAACTAGGGAAAGTTTGCTCGAATGTTCAGCCAATCAAATATTCGTGCATAGTACCTCAAGATACGGCCCCTGAACTTGTCGAGGTGATACGGGCGATGGTTCCCGTTGTTACGGGTACTAGTAACCTTGGAGCCCCTTTGGCGATGGACTTCTCGATGGCAAACGGCCCTCCAGCATCTCACAATGAGAACTATGTTCATTCTTGGCTACAAGACACCGTTGAGGCTCATCAACTCCTCTTGGACAAGATCGTTTGCTTTGCTATGTCGGACTTCGGAGGGACACACGCCGCTTTCCACGTGATGATCACGTGTGCGGTACGCCGCTATGGGTTCTTGCTCCGCACCCTCCCCCCAAATATCTGCCGACCGTAACATGCTACTGCTGATAGGGCCATCCGTGCATCATTCTACCGAATTTTGGGCGTTTCTCTAGACGCACAGACACTCGATCAACTAAATTGCGCTAAACGACAACTTTCCCTCCCTCCGGAGTTTGGGGGGATCTTAATGTACCGTCCATCGAGCTCGATCCCGAACCTGCTCACTATACTTCATTCACTGCGACCCTCGCCAACCTGATTGCTTATTACGAGTCCGAGTCGCTAGGTCCTTTGTACGGTCTCATTCCACAAGAACTATTGAATGTTGCCACTTCCACTTTACCGTGGACTGTCCAACTGCGCAATTCGTACGACTCTATCTCCACTATGGGCGGGTTTTCGGAATCGGATCTCGTGGTGTTGACTAACACAATGAACCAAAACCTTTCCGATTATGCCGGGCCCGATGTCGAGTTGGTGGTATCTCCGGTCAACAATGCGGTGGCACCAGCTACCCAACTGACTTGCCTACAACTTCCAACTCCCGATGCTCTCACTTGCTTGGGAGATTCGGGGGCCACATTCAACGGGGTACTTCGCGCATTCTTCGTGCCCGAAAAAAAAAACGCATCCTACCGTCACTAAAGACAAAGAAAGATCCAAAGTACTACTAAAGTACTAATGAACCACATAACGGGGATGGGTCGGTAGCTCTAATAAGCAACGCCGACCGTCTTCGCTCTGGGCATGGCCTCCCATCGAGCGATAGACTGGTAGACATAGGGCTCGTTGAACAACATGCACCGTCCACCTCTCCCCACCAGAGCCTAGCTCACCTAGGTCAGTGGATTCGTAGCGACACCATACGGTACACACTCAAAGGCGCAGCTTTCGGAGTTTTGAATTTCCTCTCCCCGATAGCTTTCGCGCCACCCACTTCGAAATCCGAACATGTATCCGCCACAGTACTACGAATGAACAATCACACCCCTCGCTAACAAAAAGCTCCCCTCCCGGGGAACGGCGCGCCACACCGCGCCCCTCCGAGCGTCCCGACGTTACTGTCCGCCGCCAACATCCAACAAACCCATGTCCCATCGGGCCTGGTCGTGTGCAGCCAACACACGCAATCCACTCGAAAACCAACTCGAAAACACTCAAATAACCCCCTTGATCCTATTGAACCATGCAAACACAGTTAGTGTGGAAGATAACGTACGCAAACGTAGTTACAGTCACAGTCCCGCAAACGGAACAGTTAAGGCGACAACCAGCCTACAGGCGTGGTGTCGGGACAACAGAAGTGTGAGAGCTGTAGCCTAGCGACAGCTCTGTACCGAGTCAAACAGTTTATCGGTATGTCCGATCTAGACATGTACTAATCATATCTAGAATAGCTTACAGTAGCTATCTGCAACTAATACGTATGCGGTATTACTTACAACACTCCCCCTGCAGGTAGCTACGGGATAGAGCGTTGCATTGGGTCTTGTCCTCCAATGATCGCACTTCGGTGTCTTGCAAGTGCATGTCTTGGGAGAAGTTTGGTGAGCATGGTAGCGTCGGCAAAGCCTGTGAGTTGGAGGCTGTGGTCCAGGCCCCCCCCCAACGTCAGGCGCATGTGAATGGTGCCATGAAGGGAGCGGAAGACCTTTTGCAGAGCGCGCCAATGTGCCTTTGTGGGTGAGGCTTGGGCGGAGCCAAGGATGCGCAAGACCGGGGAGACAGCGGGGCGCGTGCAGACGGGGGCGTAGTGGGGGCTGCCCAAGAGACTGGGGTGGACGTCTGGGTCAAAGTCGGGGGTTGCGTGTGTCGGTCGCCCGATGACTATGGGGTCAACGGTGGGGCGACGACGGCCACGGGGGGTGTGGTCGCCACGCTTGGCTGGGGAAGAGTGATGTCCATGGAAGAGTAGAGGTGGGCCACCCGGAAATGGAGAGCGGCCAGCCATTGGGGACGGCGGGGCGTACGAATTCGGGTGGTCACGGGAGGGGGGGACGCCGTGAAAAGGCGCCTCCGGGATGAGAGGTATGGGGTGGTGAGGGGCATATCCAACGGGGGGGTGGGGGGGGGGGTGGCGGGAGTTGTTCAACCGCGAGGGAGTGATGGGAGGGGTCGCTGTGAAGGATAGAATCAGCCGGGGGGTATTGGGGGGGTGGTTGCAAGTGTGCACCTACGAGTTCGGGGCGCGAGGGCTCGCGGCGCGCATCGGGGCGGCGTTGTGCGACGGCGGGGTCGCCAACAGGAGCTGCAGCGGTAGCAGCAGACATGGCTGACTGTGCGTCCTGTGGGGCGTAGCCAGGCTGAGGATGCACAAGCAGGGGGAGGGTGTGCACGACGTGGCTGTCCCGAAAGTGTCCGAGGTGAGCATCGTGGCGGCGCTGAGTGACAGGGGGGTGCGGAATAGCACTCGCAGCAGCAACAGCATCCTCGGCCAACTGCGAGTCGAAACGAGCTGTCAAGTGCGCCACTTGCGCAACGAGCAGCACGAGAGGATCCGGGGGGTGTTCGAGGGGGAGGGTGTGCACGTGGTGGCCCTCCGGAAAGTGTGCGAGGTGAGCGACGTGGCGGCGCTGAGCGACATGGGGGTGCGGATTAGCACCCGCAGCAGCAACAACACCCGTGGCCGACTGCAAGTCGAAACGAGCTGTCAAGCGCGCCACTTGTGCAAAGATCTGCGCGAGAGTATCCGGGGGGTGTTCGAGGGGGAGGGTGTGCAGGTGGTGGCCGTCCGGAAAGTGTGCGAGGTGAGCATCGTGGCGGCGCTGAGCTACAGGGGGGTGCGATATAGCACCCGCAGCAGGAAGAGCAGCAATGGTGGCCGACCGCGAGTCGAGATACGCGTCAAGGCGCGTCAGTTGCACACGTAGCAGCTCGAGAACACCCTCGGTAGTATGGACAGTGCTCTGCTGAGAGCCTGGGTCAGGGGAACCAACAGGTGCAACAGGCGGGTTTTTCTGCGCCATTTCGACAGAGGGCGAAAAAGAAAGAGCTGGATTAAAAACAGGCAGCGGTAAAAACCGCTAGCCGGACTCGTGCCTAACAGCGGTATGCTAAGAGACGGCCTGATGCCCGCCGACCCCTCGGCATGTAGCCCCGGGGTGTCTCAGAGCACCTTTTCTGTATCCTCCACCCAGTGTGGGGCACAAGTCGAGGCCAAGGCCAGGACAGGTGGAGCGCTGCGCGAGGTGGCTGATGCGCGAGGCTAGTATTAAAATAAAAATAAAAGGTAAGCTACGGCTGGCGTGCGACCTGTGGATGCGTATTCACCCGACAGTGCACCCCCCCGTTCTCCAGCTTGGACCTGTGTGCACCCTGTCCACACACGACGAGTGCGTCGGTGTGGTTGGCTGGCTATCTCCGGCGGGTGGCTGGCTTAAGAGGGTGGTGGCGGGTTTTAAAAATCGCAGTTTATACTGGCGATACCGCCGACTACAGGTTGAAAGTACTAGGTGTCTATAGAAACTTGCCTTCTGCGGGAGAGCTGTCGATCGCAGCTCGCCGAACCAGGTTGTCGCGCGTGAGTGACGTGAGGCGGGGGCCCATAACCTATTGAACCATGCAAACACAGTTAGTGTGGAAGATAACGTACGCAAACGTAGTTACAGTCACAGTCCCGCAAACGGAACAGTTAAGGCGACAACCAGCCTACAGGCGTGGTGTCGGGACAACAGAAGTGTGAGAGCTGTAGCCTAGCGACAGCTCTGTACCGAGTCAAACAGTTTATCGGTATGTCCGATCTAGACATGTACTAATCATATCTAGAATAGCTTACAGTAGCTATCTGCAACTAATACGTATGCGGTATTACTTACAACAGATCCTCTCCCCTACTCGGAATCAAGCTCGATTGATATGACCTCGTACTCTAACCCTCCCCCCACCTACATGCAGGCGCTCCTGCGGGGCCCCCCGGACCACGGACGCTACACAGACCTCTGCGATCCAAGGAACCAACTCGCGGGCCACCCGCTAACCCCCTTCCTCACTGTCCCCCAACTAACCCCAATCCAATTGAACGTGGGCACCGCTCTAGACCCCTTCCCCATCCGCCGTGGACTCCAGACCCCCCTCGTCCTCGCAGCTACCCGGTCAACCACAGACCTAGGGCCGGCCGACGACTTCTCCACCCGCATGGTCGACTCTTACCTCCTCACATGCAAGTACTCGACCACCCCCTCCCACCTTGCTCGCTTCTGGATTCACGGCGTATTCTTGCCGGACTCGACTCACCCCTCGGACCCGATAACATCGGCATGCTCGATGGCCCCCCGCTTGCTCCTCGAAAGCCTCAACCGCCTCGTTGATCTCCCCACCCGCGTCAAAAATATAACCGGAAGGGAACTCGTCCACTACACACGATGGACTGCGAACACCACCCGCACCCACCACCCAACAGCTCCAAAGAGCTACGACACCACATCCCTACCGGTCGAACTCCATACGGGCTTTCAGGAAATTCATCTTGTTATCCCCACATCCTGCGTAGCGGTCAGCCTACTGTACCAACTCGCTTCACGTCAGCGTGAACTCCGATCGGCCGGTCCAGCACCCCCCTCCGCAGCCTCCTCCCCCTCACTCCTGGCGAAACTAAGATAGCAGAAACTTCAATTTCTACGAGACGCCTCAACACCCGCAGTCTCAGGCCGAAGGGTGAAGATCCGCTCCCCCATGTTCACCGATATCACCGGCCAAGAAACAGTCGCCCTCCCACATGACCTTCTCACCTCCAGCCTTGCGATCGCACTCACCTCCGCCGGATCAGCCCCCACGACCCACCCCCAACACAGGATTGAGGACCTCCCTGAGCCGGCCCAGTTCATCCTCCAATTCGCGGACGCCCTCCAGCATGTGGACGTTCCTACCCCAATCGAGGACGACCCCTCCTCCCTCTGGGTGAATATCTTCCACATGCCCAATAACCCCATTAATTCACAATCTGGACCAGTATCCCTACACATATTTTCATATTCACTTCACGAACCATTACCCCCCAATCACCACCTTCACACCATCACCATCACACCCCCCCCCAATCACATGCCATGTTCCAAACACCTCTTGGGCGGACACATGCCTCACTACTGTCCTCATCCAATCCCACCAATCGCTCTCCCTCCCTTGCATCAACACGGACGGCTCCATTCCACCCACTCACTGGTTATACACCCTATTATATCAAACAGCCAACGAATACATTACCCATCACACCCCCACGTCAACCCCCCCAACCCACTACCCCCTCAACCTCTCTCCCTACACAACCCTGAAAATTTTCCGGATGGCTCCTACTTCCGCTCCCACCCCTCCACCTATCCCACCATCACCACCAGCATACAGATATCCCTCAGCACAGAAATGCACTGCATCCTCATCGCCACCAACGGCACAGCCACTATCCCCCTCACCCACACCTTCACCCACAAAGGAGCACACACACAATCAACTTGCACCCTCAACATCACCCCCCACCACTACTCAACCTTTGGTAGGGCCCGTCTATCGGACCCTATTTTTACCACAACCCCCTCCCCACCTCCCCTCACATACACAAAATACTTCACCCTCTACCGCAACCCCCCTGCCCTCCTCCTACAATGGACCCGCCACCTCGAAGACAACCACGTCTCCGACCAGTGGCCCCTCGAGCCCTCTGACTTCCACATGCAAGCCGATGATGGCCTACCCCTCGACCTCTCCTCCCTCCCCGAAATCCAGCTCTCTTCCACCACCCCGGCCCCCGCCCCTTTCACACCCACAGCCACCCCACCACTCCCTCCCCTCCCACCATGCCTCCACTTCCGCCGTCCACGCCAACCCCTCCCACACCCCTCCAGCTCCCCCCAACAACCCCCTCCGCACCACAGCCCCTACCCTCCTTCCCGTCATCACTGAGGACTCTTCAGAACCCATGGACTCCTCATCCTCCCCTACTCCTCCCCACAACCACACACAACCCCTCCCCCACTCCACCACCCCCCCCGCCCCCACACGAGCCCTCCCCCCCCCCCCCCCCCCCCCCCCATCCAAACCTACTTCCCTCCCCACACCCCCCCACCTCCCCCCCAACCGACCATGCGGAATCCCCCCCCTACCCTCGTCCCCCCACCGACCCCTCACTCAAACCCACACCCCAGGCCGGCATCGCCAAACACTCCCGCCCCTCCCGCAAGAGAACCTCCCCATCCCCTCCCCCACGCGCCCCCCCACACCCCTCCCTCACC